>JAVKPL010004287.1:0-21318 GCA_032173675.1 Gastrolobium villosum
CCTAACAATGAGAATTGTGGATAAATTAAATAATTTCAACTTTTAGAACAAGAATAAATTAAATTAATAATATTGGCTTTGCAGTTTGCTGCGATTTTAGAAGCTCTTTTGTGACTTGCAAGACAAAATAGTTCTGGGATTTGGGAAGCTCAGAACTGGTATTTGTTTTTAATAATTTTAGTTTACTCCTTATTTGAAAGACTACAACTTATTATTTTGCTCCTTGATGTTGTTTGAGGCTATACTTGTTAGATCTGTCATTTCGTCACAATCCACAGAAATTGTGTATTTTGAATTTCTGCCCCATTTTAATCTGTCGTCCACTGCATGGGCTAATCATTTTGACTTGCATAACTTTTTCTTGCTTACACTATTTTTAACTCCTTAAAACTAGGCTAGACTGGCAAGCTACGTAGCTATGATTGTCTTATGTAATGGAAGAACTTGTTTTGGATTATTTATGTAGCCATTTTGGATTATTTGTGGAAGGTTTTGTGATTTATCTTGCATTTTCTTTGATGATTATGTGGTGTTCTTTTGCTTATGCTTTTATCATACTGACTTATTTATATAACATGCTTCCTAAATATAGTAATGAGAAAGTTTAATGATACATTAAGCTATTTCTTTTCATCTGTGTAACATCCCGGGCGCTGACGAAACCACAGTGATCGCCGGTAAAGGGCACGGACGGAGCATACATTTGCTGGCAGGCTTCCAGCGACGGGGTACACAATGAATCGAATAACACCGGAACTCTCACAATTTACCAAGACTGTGCCTGGGACAGTACAGTTGCGAATGGTTTATAAGAATTAATTGGTACTACCTATACTAACAAGATGCATCTACTTTTCGGTAGCCCGGATCGGAAGAACTCCACAGTTAAGCGTGCTTGGCTTGGAGCAATTATGGGATGGGTGACCTCCTGGGAAGTTTTCCCAGGAAGTGTGCGAGTGAGGACAAAGCACGCTGAAAAGTCTCGTGTTAGTGTGTGGGGACAGTCGTTAATCCTTGCAAGTTGCCAGGCGTTACAAGTGGTATCAGAGCAGGGCCTCTCACCCAGTACGGTGTGGTTCGAGGACGAACCAGGCTGAAGCTGGTGGGCACCCACCACGCTTCCGCTGCACCACATACACCCTTGTAATGACAGATTACAGCATTTTAAGCCCCAAAAAGGGTGTGTAATCCATCCCCTAACCCCTTGGTACTCCACATAACACATAATCATGTCCTAATGTAGGCTCTAGGCCCTTCCATCATGCATTTTCCTTAGATTAAACATCATTTACAAAGTCCTCAAAATAATGGCCATTTACATACAAGATGGACCATTTTTACAACATGAATACCAAGTCTTCAAGGCAATGAATGTGGCCATGGACAAGTCCCACGCTCACTCAAAATATATAGTTATCCATGCCATGAATAATGAAACATAAACAAGACTTAGCATATAACCATGAACACTAACAAAAGCATGGAAACAACATCATGCAATATGTTCATGACCTAAGTCTCAAAATACTAATGGTATGCTATGTGCACTCCATAACTCCTCCAAAATGTCATGCAATCCCAATGCATCGCATGCCAATCCAATGTCCACTACACGGGCTTCTTGCCCGAAGCTCCTCCCGGCTCATAGTGACCTGAAATGTGGTCCCCCAAACAAGGGGTGAGATATACGGATATATCTCAGTAAACCAATGGAGCTAGAGGCTCTCTCCACTCCGTGGCTCACTAAAATGTATAAAAATGACATCATGTAATATGCAAGTAAAACAATATCACCATCCAACTGGAGACAACCCAAGAACATCCACTCATGGA
Source organism: Gastrolobium villosum (assembly GCA_032173675.1). Taxonomy (NCBI): domain Eukaryota; kingdom Viridiplantae; phylum Streptophyta; class Magnoliopsida; order Fabales; family Fabaceae; genus Gastrolobium; species Gastrolobium villosum. The sequence goes on from JAVKPL010004287.1 coordinate 1,834, forward strand.
TTATGTTCAAGGACTCCATCATATAACTCCCGAGACAATCCTAGAGCTTCTCCCATGGTTGAGAAAACTCCATGGCAACCCAACCGGAACTCCTCAAGAGACCTATCCGGCGGATGTCCCACGTTTGGGTCATCCTGGAGTCGCTCCCAGAGTCGACCCCATGGCACTTCCAACTGGCACTCCGTCACGAAATGATCCAGCGGATGTCCAAACCAATCACACGTCAACTGGCCAGTGACCAAACAATTTTTCACACAATACAAGCAATATGCATACAAGCACACAATCACATCATGTCATAACCACATAATCCAACCACAACCTTCCTCTAGGTGTGGTGGAGCACACTAGGGATTAAACCCAAGTTCCAAGAGTTTACCTCAATACTTAGCAATCCGTTCCAAACGTATGCTCCAATTTAACTTTTCACAATTCCGTCCGTGTGAGGCACCCTACAACAATAATCAAATCCAAATTACACCAAAACTCACTTTTCATGAAAATTCCTCAAATTCCTCTAAGTTAAAAACCTATATTTTTCACCAAAAATTAACATAGCATTTCTAGCTTACAAACATGATTCTAAGGCCTTTTCATCTAATAGCATTTTTCCATTTGGGCTCTCTATCATCACACATCTAAAATCAAAGGTTTGAACACAAATTCCTAGATCTATGAAATCAACCATAAAAATACCACAAATATACTCACAATGTGTTGTATGATCACCACCAAGGCTTCACTAAACCATTAGAAGATCAAAACTCCAAGAAAACTCCAAAAACCCAAGTGGGTCGAATCTGATTTTGCTCAAAACGCGGTGAAAGAGGTGGATTCAAGGCTTCTAAGTGTTACCAATGGCTTTGGAAGGTTGTTTACAATAGATTTCAACACCAAAATCAAGCGATTCGGTGAAGAAATGGAGAAATGGGAAGAATGGAGAGAAATGGTGTCTTTGGCTTCTCCACATTGTGTGTGCGCGCAGGAACAAGGAAAAAGGAAAGGAAAGGAAGACGAAAAGGAGGTGGGGCCAAGTGACTTCGGTCACACGGGTCCCACACGCGATCTAACTTTAACTCCGATAAAAATTCCGATCATAAATTCTTAATCTACATATTTTTCCAGTCCATGACATATTTTTATTTCTCCAAAATATTGATAAAAATTTCACACCTATTGGTACACTCACACCTCAGTATTTTAACACTAAAAATCACTATTCATCAATTTTTCCCAAATTTGCCTATTCACTCAATTTTTCGCCCTGATTCCATTTCCAGTGTTATTTTTGTCATATGAAACCTCTAACTCAGTATTTTTGCCTCATAACACACGGTTGGCAAATTACCATTTTGCCCTTTTTGCCCATTTTGGCCATAATCCTTGGATTTTCACTAATCCACCAATTTTCCTTTCACATTATAATATTAAAATACACATTTAAATATTTGAGGCGTTATATTCACCCCACCTTTTTGAAATTTTGTCCGCAAAATTAAATCATACCTGCTCGCTAACTCAGGATACAGCCGGAGAATCTCGTCCTCCCGCTCCCAAGTAGCCTCCTCAGGTGTGCGGCCTTCCCACTGAATCTTCAGCATGGGAATCACTTTACTTCTCAATCGCTTTTCACTGCGATCCAATACTGCCATAGGACCAATAGGAGTCTTCAAGTTCTCCCTGATTTCAATATTATCCGGCATCACCACATGTGATTCATCCGGAACATAACGTCGCAACTGCGACACATGAAAAACATCATGTAAATTAGACAACTGTGGGGGTAAGGCAAGCTGATAGGCCACCAATCCTACTCTTTTCATAATTTGATATGGCCCAATGAACCGTGGACTCAGCTTCCTCACACCCAACGCACGGCCAACACCTGTGACCGGAGATAACCGTACAAAAACGTGGTCACCTTCTTCAAATTCCAGCGGTCTATGCTTATTGTCATAATAGCTTTTCTGCCGATTCTGTGCCTGTTTCAATTTTTCTCTGATCATTTCAATTTGCACTGTTGTTTCCTGCACAAAATCCGGACCAAATCTTTCTTTATCGCCTATCTCAGTCCAACAAGTGGGCGTACGACACCTCCTGCCATACAAAACCTCATATGGTGCCATACCCAGACTGGAATGAAAACTGTTATTATAAGAAAACTCCACCAGTGGTAAGTACTTATCCCAAGCATTACCCTGTTCCAGGGTGCAAGCTCTCAGCATATCCTCAAGTGTCTGTATGGTCCTTTCAGTCTGACCATCAGTCTGCGGGTGATAAGCAGTGCTCAGTCGAAGCTGAGTGCCAAAAGCCTGTTGCAAAGCTCCCCAAAAGCGTGAAGTAAACTTCGGGTCCCGATCGCTAACAATGCCAATCGGTATCCCATGGAGTCTAACAATCTCCTTTACATACAGTGTAGCCAACTTCTCTGTGGTGTAATCCACTCGAACCGGTAGAAAGTGTGCAGACTTCGTGAGTCGGTCCACAATAACCCAAATTGAATCATAACTAGCTTGAGTTCGCGGCAATCCAACAACAAAATCCATTGAAATACTCTCCCATTTCCATTCAGGTATATCCAGCGGCTGAAGTAATCCAGCAGGTTTCTGATGCTCTATTTTCACTTTCTTACACACCAAGCACTTAGATACGTACTCGGCAACATCCCTTTTCATCCCAGGCCACCAGAACTTAACTTTCAAATCTTGGTACATTTTTGTGGCACCTGGGTGGATAGCATATTGACCCTTATGGGCCTTAGTCATAACTTCCTCTGCAAGTTCCTTGGGCACAACAATCCTGCCCTGATATAACAATAGTCCCTGTTCATTAACAGATATGCCACTCTGGCCTTTCAAATACTTGATACTTTCATTGCGAATCTGAGTCTCTTTAATCTTCTCGTGCAGCTCGTTCTCAATCCGAGTCAACTCCATATCACACATTCTTCCTGCAAAGAAATCTGTTATTTTCATATCACGGAATTGCTCAATCACTTCATTGTCCCACATCATCATATGAGATAAGTTAACAGACTTCCTACTCAATGCATCTGCCACAACATTGGCCTTTCCCGGGTGGTATTTCAGCTCAAAGTCGTAATCTTTCAAAAATTCAACCCATCTACGCTGCCTCATATTCAGCTCCTTCTGATCAAACAAATATTTCAAGCTTTTATGGTCGCTGAACACAGCAAATTTCATCCCATACAGAAAATGCCTCCAAATTTTCAAGGCAAACACAATAGCAGCCAACTCCAAGTCGTGCGTCGGATAATTTTCTTCATGCGGCCTTAACTGCCTAGACGCATATGCAATCACTTTTCCTTCCTGCATCAGCACGCTCCCTAAACCTTTCTTAGAAGCATCACAATATAATACAAATTCACCCTCCGGATCAGGTAAAGTTAACACCGGAGCAGTGGTCAATTTCTCTTTCAGTAGCAGAAAACAGTCCTCACATTCCTGGGTCCACACAAAAGGAGTATCCTTTCGTGTCAATCGAGTCAACGGTAGAACCATTGCAGAAAATCAATGTATAAATCGGCGATAATAGCCAGCAAGCCCCAGAAAACTTCTAATTTCAGTCACAGTCTTGGGTCGTTCCCAGTCACTTACCGCTTCAATCTTGCTTGGATCCACTGCAACACCACTTGCAAAAATAACGTGACCCAAAAATTGCACCTCAGACAACCAGAATTCGCACTTAGACGGTTTAGCATACAGTTTCTTGTCTTTCAACACCTGCAACACTGTCCTCAAATGGTCGACGTGCTCCTCCTTACTCTTAGAGTAGATCAAAATGTCATCAATAAAAACAATCACAAACTGGTCCAAAAACGGTTTGAAAATGCGGTTCATATAGTCCATGAACACCGCCGGGGCATTAGTAAGCCCAAAAGGAATCACTAGATATTCAAAATGTCCATATCTGGATCGGAAAGCTGTTTTAGGTACATCCTCCGGTTTAATCCGAATCTGGTGATATCCGGACCGGAGATCAATCTTTGAAAATACACAGGCATCCCTCAACTGATCTAGTAAATCATCAATACGCGGTAATGGGTACCGATTCTTGATAGTCACTTTATTCAACTGTCGGTAGTCAGTGCACAATCTCATGCTACCATCCTTTTTCTTTACAAATATCACCGGTGCTCCCCACGGAGACACACTCGGCCTAATAAAATTCTTCGCAGACAATTCTTCAATGTGTTTCTTCAACTCGGCCAACTCAAGTGGCGACATCCGGTATGGAGCCAAGGAGATCGGCCCCACACCAGGCAATAGGTCAATCGAGAATTCAATCTCTCTCTCAGGTGGGAATTCCGGTATCTCATCCGGAAATACATCCTCAAACTCATTAACAACCGGAATAGCAGAAATCTCCTCCTTTTTGTCACCCACCAATCCGCCCAACAAGACATATCCCAAATCTCCAGCCTTCAAGGCTTTCACAGTTTGACTGACAGACAAATACAAAGACGGACAAACAGACGGCCTCTCGTGAGATAGCAACAACCTCTTTCCGCAGCAATCAATCATTGCGCAGTTCCGAGACAACCAATCCATCCCCAAAATCAAATTGACAGAGGCCAGGGGTAAGATAATTAAATCAATGGTGTAACCCCTGCCTAAATAAGTGAACTTCACATCTTCACAAATCCAGGACGATTCACTAACCTCTCCTGTAGCGGTAGTAATACGCATCGGAGGAACCATTCGTGTTACCTTTAAGTCCAACGCCTTAGCCACATAGTCCGCCACAAAAGAATGTGTGGCTCCCGAATCAAATAATACAGACAAATCAACATTAGATAGGAAAATTATACCTTTAACCAAATTCGGAGCCTTTTGAGTATGTTGCGCATTTGTAGTATAAACCCGTCCCACAGTAGGAACAGCAGCAATGGGAGTAGCAGTAGTAGTAGCTGCCGGCAAGGCCTGCAGATTCGCAGCCTGCCCCGAAGAAGATGGACAATCTCTAGCAAAGTGGCCACTCCGACCACACTTAAAACATGTCAACGGACCAGCACCACATACACCCTTGTGGTATTTCCCACACATCCCACATTTTGGGATATAATATCTGTTCGCAGCACCACCACCACCAGTGTTTCCACCCCTCTTGAACTGACCAGGAGGCTGCCTCACATGCAACCCCCTACCCCTGTTATTATTATTAAAGCCTCCTCGATTAGTATTTCCAGAAGGACCAGGTGTCCTCTTAACATCTTGCTCTTTTACCTTATCCGATTTTGGATACCTCCCATAAACAGTCTCGACCCTCTTGCATTGGGTCACCAATTCAGCAAAGTTTCTCACCGCAGTATTAGACATCCTCTTAGCAATCTTCTCACTCAGCCCTCTTTGAAATTTAGCTGACAAGAATTCCGGAGTAGGTAGAGTACCTCCATAGTTAGCAAACTTGACAAGTTCATTAAATTTTGCCACATAGGCATCCACAGTCATGACTCCCTGTACCAAATTATCAAATTCACCTTGCTTTGCCTCCCGAACATCGCGGGGAAAATATTCTTCATGAAACAGACCTTCGAACATAGTCCAAGTAAGAACCTCACCCTGAATAACAAATGGGCGAGACACATTGTCCCACCACTCTTGGGCATCACCCTCCAGCATATAAACAGAATACAATAACTTCTGCGGATCTTGGCATCTCATAACTTGAAAAATCTTATCCATACCCCTCAACCAAGCAGTAACCTCCTTTGGGTCCCTTGACCCCAGAAATGCGGGTGGCTTATGTTTCCTAAAAGATATGAGCCTACGCTCATCGTCAGCATTATCAAGCACCTGCCCAGCAGCCCCAGTGGATTGGGCAACAGATGATGGATCAGGAACATAGCTAGGGTCAGTAGTAGTATGATGACTAGCCTCACCAGTGTGGTGACTAGCCCCACTCTCCCCCTGTTGAGGAGTAACAGATGGCGTCGGTGTAGGAGTCACCGTAGCCGTGTGTGGAGGTGAATTATCCCTCCTAGGACGACCTCTATCCGCCCTCATCTCAGCCATAAAGGCCTGCATCATATCCTGATTAGTCTTCATCAGGTTTTCTGTCATATTTCTATTTGCAGCCGTCTCCGCCTGCAGAGCATTCAGGACTGCAGTGACCGGATCCGGTGGCAAAGGACCTGCACCACGTGCCCCACGGCGACCTCGTGCCCTACTCATGATATCTGTACATGTAACACAAAGGAATGAGTTGATCAGACCCACACTGAGGAATCACATATACATTAATCATAAATAGTTCACAGATAGCTATGGCACACAAGATACAACATACACACACAATCAGAGTTCCCTAAACAAAACTGCTCTGATACCATAAAATGTAACAGCCCGTTGTACACCGGTATTGTTAACATTGATTATGATATTAAGCGCAGTCACAATCACAGTGATTGGGTTAATTAAATTACGGGCAAATTTTTCTTTCAACATATTCCTTTTCTTACATCAATACATTCTCCGTAATCAATTAAAAACCACACTATAATTGTAAAAGCAATTTGCGGAAGCATACATTTTTGCCAACATCATTCATCCTTTCTTTTTATTCAATTCATTTAAGCTCACCATCTTACTCTCACCTTTTACCAAGTTATAGTTCTTTACGTTGTCTACGCGTGGTTTCAAACCACGGATCATTTGGAGTTCTACCCATCAAGTTAAGTCCCTTTCTTTTAGTCTAGAAAAACCTGAATTTTCAAAATTTACACTGTGGTAATCGATTACCAGTGGGTGGTAATCGATTACCACCTGTCAAAAATGAGGCAGTAGCCAATTTTCTAAATCCTCTGTTCTGGTAATCGATTACCAACTTTGGGTAATCGATTACCTCACATGGTAATCGATTACCAAAGGCCAGTAATCGATTACCAGTGAAGACAGTAGCCAATTTTTCGTCCCATGTTGCATGGTAATCGATTACCATGCCTTGGGTAATCGATTACTATGCAGCAAAATGACAGATTACAGCATTTTAAGCCCCAAAAAGGGTGTGTAATCCATCCCCTAACCCCTTGGTACTCCACATAACACATAATCATGTCCTAATGTAGGCTCTAGGCCCTTCCATCATGCATTTTCCTTAGATTAAACATCATTTACAAAGTCCTCAAAATAATGGCCATTTACATACAAGATGGACCATTTTTACAACATGAATACCAAGTCTTCAATGCAATGAATGTGGCCATGGACAAGTCCCATGCTCACTCAAAATATACAGTTATCCATGCCATGAATAATGAAACATAAACAAGACTTAGCATATAACCATGAACACTAACAAAAGCAAGGAAACAACATCATGCAATATGTTCATGACCTAAGTCTCAAAATACTAATGGTATGCTATGTGCACTCCATAACTCCTCCAAAATGTCATGCAATCCCAATGCATCGCATGCCAATCCAATGTCCACTACACGGGTTTCTTGCCCGAAGCTCCTCCCGGCTCATAGTGACCTGAAATGTGGTCCCCCAAACACGGGGTGAGATATACGGATATATCTCAGTAAACCAATGGAGCTAGAGGCTCTCTCCACTCCGTGGCTCACTAAAATGTATAAAAATGACATCATGTAATATGCAAGTAAAACAATATCACCATCCAACTGGAGACAACCCAAGAACATCCACTCATGGATTCATGTTCAAGGACTCCATCATATAACTCCCGAGACAATCCTAGAGCTTCTCCCATGGTTGAGAAAACTCCATGGCAACCCAACCGGAACTCCTCAAGAGACCTATCCGGCGGATGTCCCACGTTTGGGTCATCCTGGAGTCGCTCCCAGAGTCGACCCCATGGCAGTCCAACTGGCACTCCGTCACGAAATGATCCAGCGGATGTCCAAACCCAACACACGTCAACTGGCCAGTGACCAAACAATTTTTCACAAAATACAAGCAATATGCATACAAGCACACAATCACATCATGTCATAACCACATAATCCAACCACAACCTTCCTCTAGGTGTGGTGGAGCACACTAGGGATTAAACCCAAGTTCCAAGAGTTTACCTCAATACTTAGCAATCCGTTCCAAACGTATGCTCCAATTTAACTTTTCACAATTCCGTCCGTGTGAGGCACCCTACAACAATCATCAAATCCAAATTACACCAAAACTCACTTTTCATGAAAATTCCTCAAATTCCTCTAAGTTAAAAACCTATATTTTTCACCAAAAATTAACATAGCATTTCTAGCTTACAAACATGATTCTAAGGCCTTTTCATCTAATAGCATTTTTCCATTTGGGCTCTCTATCATCACACATCTAAAATCAAAGGTTTGAACACAAATTCCTAGATCTATGAAATCAACCATAAAAATACCACAAATATACTCACAATGTGTTGTATGATCACCACCAAGGCTTCACTAAACCATTAGAAGATCAAAACTCCAAGAAAACTCCAAAAACCCAAGTGGGTCGAATCTGATTTTGCTCAAAACGCGGTGAAAGAGGTGGATTCAAGGCTTCTAAGTGTTACCAATGGCTTTGGAAGGTTGTTTACAATAGATTTCAACACCAAAATCAAGCGATTCGGTGAAGAAATGGAGAAATGGGAAGAATGGAGAGAAATGGTGTCTTTGGCTTCTCCACATTGTGTGTGCGCGCAGGAACAAGGAAAAAGGAAAGGAAAGGAAGACGAAAAGGAGGTGGGGCCAAGTGACTTCGGTCACACGGGTCCCACACGCGATCTAACTTTAACTCCGATAAAAATTCCGATCATAAATTCTTAATCTACATATTTTTCCAGTCCATGACATATTTTTATTTCTCCAAAATATTGATAAAAATTTCACACCTATTGGTACACTCACACCTCAGTATTTTAACACTAAAAATCACTATTCATCAATTTTTCCCAAATTTGCCTATTCACTCAATTTTTCGCCCTGATTCCATTTCCAGTGTTATTTTTGTCATATGAAACCTCTAACTCAGTATTTTTGCCTCATAACACACGGTTGGCAAATTACCATTTTGCCCATTTTGGCCATAATCCTTGGATTTTCACTAATCCACCAATTTTCCTTTCACATTATAATATTAAAATACACATTTAAATATTTGAGGTGTTATAATCTGCATTTTTCAAATTTGAATGCGTATTGTGCATATTGAGGAATCAATCACACTGATATCATTTCATTCAGCTTTCACAGAAGCAGAAGGTTCAACAAGACTCAGGACAATTGACAAAAGTGATTCGTCATTTCAATCAGACAAAGCCAATAGCTGCTAACGCTAAAGAAAGTAAAAATGAACTCTCTGATGATATGCTAGATTCTGTAAGTATCAATTTCATTATTGGTTAGATATAATAGTTCTTTTCTCCTCTCTTTTTTAACTGTCATAACTTAATGTATGAAATCATTATTTTTTGTTTATCCACTATTTTCCTTGCAGGTATTTGGCGGCTCATAATGCATGTATTGATACCCTCAACATTAGGAGCCAAAATATAGCACCACCAAATGTAGCATGTGCATTGCAATTTTCTGTGTATTTGGTTACCGTAGTGAGTCAGGGTGATGCTTTCTTGATGTATTTCTTAATTTGTAATGGTTTATCTATAAAACAATTTTGTATTGATCTATGTTTTCAGAATGAAAATTAAGGTTAGCTCCATACATAACTGGCAATGAGTTTAACGTGAATTGAAATTTCTAAATTGGGCAAATTTTAGTTTTAAATGAATTTTTTTGCCACTTATGAATTGTAGACTCCAAATATGTTGTCCATAATGCGTGTAATTTGATTTAAACTTTGTACTTAATTTTATGCTATCATGATTCATCATTTACGAATTGATAAACTACATTATTTATTTTTCCCGTCTTCTAATTGATGAGACATGGCAATTTATACAAATTGATGCAATTTTTTTCTGTGTTATGAATAAAAGCTATTTTATTCCTGTAGACACTTAAATAAATCCGATGGCAATCTAATGATGATATTTAACGAAGAAATTTTGGAGGTTGATAAATTTTTAAATTAATAATTATATATGGTTTGTAATTAAATATTATAAGGGCACTTGACCATAAAAAGTTATAAAAGGATTATTTATTTGTGGAGGTGGATAACTGCCGAACCTGAAATAGAAGGAATCAAAGAACAAAATAAAAATGAAAATGAGAAAAATAGAAGTCTCGAGGGTGAAATTCCAAAACTAAGCATTATAGGGTATGTTTGGTATAGTTTTTATTTTTGGTTTCATGGGAAAGTGTGGGTGCGGCATTGTTGTATATCACGTTTGTTATAAGCTATTGAAAAAAAATACTAGACGATTTGGAAGGATAGGAAAGGTGGTTTGTGTTGATTTTTGGCGCAATAATACTGTTCCAAAATACACTCTCAGACATGGTATTTTATATATGGATAACTAAGTGAAAAATAGTGTAATGAAAAATGTTTCACAATAATACTGTTGCAAAAATTTTCCCGGTAATATTTCGATAAACCAAACATCTTTTCTTAAACTTTTCTATCAAATTTACTTTCCTACTATTTCTCTAGTAAATATTTCCCTTGTAAAAAAAACTTTCGCTTCTACCAATCTGATACCTATATATTTTGGAATTTAATTTATGTGCAGTTAATATAAAGAGTGGGGATATTCTAACTACCAAAAATTCTTACTACCCATCACATCACCATTGGATCATTGAGAGAGAATGTTAAAAAGTTTTTGGAGAGAGAGAAAATGTTAATCTAATGGTGACTAGGGAAAAATTTACTATGGTCCGGGACCTTTGTGGTCCTTCCTATAGACATTCGACACCTGTATTAAATATTTATTTTTCTCTTTTTTCTTTTTTCTCTCTCCAATTTTTTATTTCTTTCTCTCTCTTCCGGCCCACCCCATCAAAAGTGCTCCCGGAGCACTACATTCTGGCTCGGTGATTAGATAGGTCAGGGCGGAAAATTGAGTGAATAGGCAAATTTGTGAAAAAGTGATGAATAGTGACTTTTAAGTGTTAAATACTGCGGTACGAGTGTACCGATAAGTGTGAAATTTTTATGAGAATTTTGAGGAAAGAAAAATATGACATGGACTGGAAAAATATGTAGATTAAGAATATATGATCAGAATTTTTATCGGAGTGAAAGTTAGATCGCGTGTGGGACCCGTGTGACCGAAGTCACTTGGCCCCCACCTCTTTTCCTTCCTTCCTTTCCTTCTTTCCTCCTCATTTGCCCGTGCGCCCCTGCTGTGAAGAAAAGAAAACCCACCCATTCTTCACATTCTCACCATTTCTTCAATTCTTCACCAAATCACTTGATTTTGGTGTTGAAATCTATTGTAAACAACCTTCCAAAGCCATTGGTAACACTTAGAAGCCATGAAATCATCTCCTTGGGGCGAAAATGGACAAACTCAGATCCGACCCCTTTGGTGTTCTTGGAGTTTTTGGAGTTTTTGGATCTCTTTTGGATTGATGGAGCCTTGGTGGTGTTCCTACACTTGGTGGTGAGTATATTTGTGGTATTTTTATGGTTGGATTCATAGATCTAGGAATTTATGCTTTAAACCTTTGATTTTAGATGTGTGATGATAGAGAGCTCAAATGGAAAAATGCTATTAGATGAAAATGCCTTAGAATGATGCATAAAAGCTAGAAATGCTATGATAAATTTTGGTGAAAAAGTTAGGTTTTTAACTTAGGAAATTTTGGGTTGAGTTTCATAATTTTGTGAAATTGGCATGTGGTGTGGTTGAATAATTGAATGGTGGACCATTGGTATAGGTTGATAATATGATGATATGATTAGTGTGTGTGTTAAAATGGAATTGAAAACCTTGTAGAACCAACTTTTGAGGAATTCGAACCATAGAGTGGTTTGGAGGAAAAATGATGTAAAGGTTGTGAATTTGATGGAACATGATATAAAATGATGTTTAATTGGATAATGGTATAGTGTGGTATAGTGGAACGAGAAGAAAGAATGTGTGATTCATGAGGTATGTGGTAATTTGAGTTATAAAAGAGGTTAAAGTTAAATGAATGAGTATTTGAGATAAATGATTGAATTGTAAATGATTTGATAATCATGTTGTGGATTATCTAGGTTGCCTCTGTTGGACGCTTTGGAAGCGGGTAAGCTTGGAGCTTACGTTTGGAGCATGGGCTCGGTATTGAGGTAACCATTGGAACTGGGGTTTAGCCCTTGTGTGCTCCACCACACCTAGTGGATGGTTGTGGTTGGATTATGTGGTTATAGCATTGTGTGATTGTGTGCTTGTATGCATATTACTTGATTTTGTGAAAATTGTTTGGTCACTGGCCAGTTGACGTGTGTGGAGTTTGGACATCCGCTGGGTTCGTCCTTGTGAGAATGCCAGTCGGGTTTTGCCGTGGAGTCGACTCTGGGAGCGGCGCCAGGATGATCCAAACGGGGACATCCGCCGGATAGGGCTCATGAGGAGTTCCGGTTGGGTATTGCCATGGAGTCTGCTCAACCATGGGAGAGGCGCCAGGACTGTCTCGGGAGTTATATGATGGAGTCCTTGAACATGAATCCATGAGTGGATGTTCTCGGGTTGTCTCCAGTTGATGGGTGATATTGTATTACATGCATATTATATGATGTTGTATTTGCACATTGAGTGAGCCATGGGGTGGAGAAACCTCCAGGGCCCTTGGTTTACTGAGATATATTTATATATCTCACCCCGTGTTGTGGGGCATCATTTCAGGTTAGGTTGAGCCTGGAAGTGTGGAGCATGAGGTGCACAGTGGAGGCACCATGTGATGAGCATTGGATAGGGACACATCTTGCATATGATTTATGCTTTAGACTTAGGTCATGAACCTATGCATGTTGAAAATGCCATGTTTTGTAAGTTCATGAATACATGTTAGATCCTTCAATATGATGTATATGTAGGACATGAGTATATATTGTATATTTGAGTGAGCATGGGACTTGTCCATTGCCACATTCATTGTATTAGAAGCCTTGGTGAATATGTTGTAAAATGGACCATATTTGATGTAAAATGGCCATTATATTAAAGACTATGTAAACGTTGCATAATTGAATGAAAATGCATGTTTGAAGGGCCTAGGGCCTACATAAGAGTATGTTTAAGTGTTGTGTGGAGTACTAAGATGTTAGGGATGGATTACACAACCCTTTTTGGGGCTTAAAATGCTGTAATCTGTCATTTTGATGCATAGTAATCGATTACCCAAGCATGGTAATCGATTACCATGCAACAGGGGACGAAAAATCAGCTACTGTCTTCACTGGTAATCGATTACTGAGGCTTGGTAATCGATTACCATGTGAGGTAATCGATTACCCAAGGTTGGTAATCGATTACCAGAACAGAGGAGGTCAAAATTTGGCTACTGCCTCATTTTTGACAGGTGGTAATCGATTACCACCCACTGGTAATCGATTACCACAGTGCAATTTTTGAAAATTCAGGTTTTTCTTGACTTAAAGAAAGGGGCATAACTTGGTGGGTAGAACTCCAAATGGTTCGTGGTTTGAAACCACGCGTAGCCTATGTAAAGGGCTAGAAAATGGTAAGAAATGAAAATAAGTTGATAAGTTTAAATGAGTTGAATAAAAAGAATGATTAGTGAAGTTAGCAGACTGTATGCTTCCGCGTATTGCATTTACAATTATAGTGTTGTTTTAATTAATTACGGAAACGGATATTGTTATAAAAAGGAATATGATAAAAGGAAAAAGTTTGCCCGTAATTTAATTAACCAATTACTGTGATTGTAACTGCGCTTAATATCATAATCAATGTTAACAATACCGGTACGTAACGGGCTGTTACATTTTATGGTATCAGAGCAGTTTCTTTAGGGAACTCTGATGAGTGTGTAATTGAGGTGAGTGCTGTATAGTTGTACGTAGACTCTTATTGACTGCTACACATGTGATTCCTTAGTTTGGGCCTGATCAACCCATTTCTTCGTGTTCAATGTGTGGTCAGTATAAGATGCCTTCGTGACAACCCTGGAGCACCAATGCCAGTCTTTAGGCTAAGGTGGAGGGTGCAGTGATGACTGCCCCACGGATGGATATGTTAGTGAGTAAATTTTATGTAATTGAGGACTTAGTGAGAATAAATTGTGATACTGTCATTGAGGACTTAGTGAGAATGAAATTGAGATAACACTACAAGAAAATAGGTAGATACCGACGGTTTATCTGAGGCGGTTTAAACTAAACCGCCTCCAAATATAATATAGAGGCGGTTTGGAAGGCGCATGAACTGACCGCCTTAATATTGTATAAATTCTGAGGCGGTTATGTTTAAACCGCCTCCAAATTAGACATCTAGAGGCGGTTATAGAGGCGTTTTTCAACTTCGCCTCAAAAGTAATTATATATTGAGGCGGATGTGTCAAACCGCCTCCTTTTTATCAATTAGAGGCGGTTTTGGAGGCGGTTTTTAGGTTATATTCATATTGAGGCAGTTTTGGAGGCGGTTTTTTTTTAACATAAATATTTATAATTCATGTTTATATTGTAATTATATATCTATTTTATATTTTTTACCATACTTTTCCCATTTCATATTTATGTAATTGATAATTGACACAACATAATTATCTCGTGTTATTTAATCGTAAGTTTAGTTGTTTTGATTCAAAAGTACTATGTTTAATGTACGACAGAGTTGATTGTGATTTGTATTTAATCTGAACTGATTGCGTTTTGTATTTAACAGGAGCTGATTGCGTTTTAAATCAATTAAGAGAGATATTTAATCGATTAAATCTTCAAGTCAACCATTTTTTTTCAATTTTAACCATTTAATCGATTAAAGAGGGGCAAATTGGTAGATAGTTTTATAATTAATAATTTTTAAAAAAGGAATATATATTTGATTTATGAATTAAATTAAAAAATCTAAAAAATTATTAATTAGGAAAAAAAATAAAAATTTAGATTTTGAAAAAAATTTGCCAGGATTCGAACCCACTCCATCTTGGTTGAGCATTTGGGAGTAAACCACCAATCTAACTTTAGAATGCAATGTTGAGTTGCAATATTTGTATCTTATTTAAGACATTGTCCTTTCTAAAATTGTATCTCATTGGGCGGACTTGTTTCCCTCCTTGCGAAATTTTTTTTAAGTATATTGTCGACTCTTTCACTTGAAGACGCTAATTTGCCCTAAGGCTCTTCTCTCTGAATTTGCTTGCCCTAACGCTCTTCTCTCTGAATCCGCTGAAGGACCTCGCTAATTTGGGCGCCGAGCTTTCCTTTCTCCCTCACTAAGGTCACCACCGGTGGTGTATATATATACTCTCTTCTCTCTATTTGTGTTTGTGTTTATGCTTTCTTTTCTGTAACGCTTATATGCTTTCTTTAATGGTGATTTCTTAGAAGCTGTACACGGCGTTAAGGGAAGCTTACAAGAACAAGAAGCTCTTAGACTTGTACAAGCATCAGGTAATACCCAAACCCTAACCCCCAAAAATATCTTTGTCATCTTGTTTTGTATCTATTAGGATGTTGTCGGTCTGGTTTGTTTCGTTTTGCTTCAGAAAGTATTTTTTTTTTCTTGTTATATTTTCATTGAAAAAGTCAGGCCACAGAATAGGTTGCAGAAAGAAAAAAGGAAAAAGAAAATGGAAGGCTAAGAAAAGTATATGGGTATATGGATATTGAGTAGAGTGCAGCGGAGAGGTGAAACGTAGTGTTGGTGTCGTGATACTAAATAGGAATGGCGATGAGCAACAACGCGGAACTGGAACTGTAATTTATTAAAATATTCAAAAAAAGAAAAATAAAAAAGAATTATAATAAAAAATGGATAAAAACAAGCAATTGGAATTGGAAGCTAGCCGGAAAGGAAGTGAGTCACACGGAAACGCAAGTATCAATTCATAATTGTTGGGCAGTTGTGAGGAGTGATAAGGGAACTGATGCTATGGCAAAATGCTTTTAAATGCTCATGAAAATTATTTTTGTCACTCCCTTGTATTTCTGTTTTACATGGCCCAAACATGTACGCGTCCCATCTGATTAGTTAAACATTTTATTTTTCTTCTGTTGAAGAATGATGGCTAAAGGACAATTTTATGTTGATTCATCATCTAGCTGCTACATTTAGTCTTATCTCAGTATATACTCATCGCTGCCTCTGATTGTTTTATTTGCCAACATATATTTTCTTTGGTAGGTATTTCATTGTTTTGGCCAATATTTCTGCCTTCATTTTGAAGCTTTCCAACTTGGCATGGCCCCTGTTTACATGTCACTTGTCTTGTGTTGTGGAAACACATAGTGAGTGAGTGTGTGTGTTTATCCATCTTAATTGATCTCATTGGGTTGCAATAAGATTTGTCATTTGTATTCTATCAATATGATTGAACTTTGGAGTATATATGTTTGCGTTCAAAAGCTCTATATATATCAAGCATAATTAATGAATGAGATTAATCCCTTTTATATATATTTTATTTAATTCAAAAAAATTATTTTCCTTGTGAATGGGTGATTAATGGTGTGACGGGAACATTTAATGTTGTCACCAATAGTTGTAGAGTCTTTACCAGATGGCAAGTAAGTTGTCAGTGTCAGCACAGTAGCCCAGCTAAAAATTTCCTATAAGCATGTTAGCAAATTCATTATTGTTAAAGCCAAACAGAGAAAAAAAAAACAGAGTATACAGAGAGAGGCTAAAGCTCTTTTTAGTGATAAAAGAGAAGAAGCATTCTCTTTGGATTTGCTTTTACACTGTCATAATGTCATTGCAGTGTTCTTCTTCTCTTTCTAATAATCATTAGAAGTTCAGAATTTTGATGGAGGAAAT
Source organism: Gastrolobium villosum (assembly GCA_032173675.1). Classification (NCBI taxonomy): domain Eukaryota; kingdom Viridiplantae; phylum Streptophyta; class Magnoliopsida; order Fabales; family Fabaceae; genus Gastrolobium; species Gastrolobium villosum. The sequence continues at coordinate 18,682 of JAVKPL010004287.1, forward strand.
GTTGGTTTAATTGTTAGGACTTTTTATAGTTTCTTATTTATTATTATTATTGTTACACCCGCTGTGTGAATTAATTCGTTGAATTGCATGTAAATTATCCAGAATTTCTTTTTTGTGTGTTAAAATGATTTTACCGATCTAGAAACAATTCCAGGATCGCAAATAAAGAAATAAGAGTTCTCATGTGTGAAATAATTGTTTATCAGTGTACATTCTATTAGGCTAGAATACTCATTATTGTTGAGGGTTGTTATGATAAATCTATTTATTGCGGTAATAAAGGAAATATATATATATGATACCAATTACTTATATTTATATTTATTATCTGTTTTCTGTTGGGACAAAGTCTTAAATTTATATACTATCATGTGATTGATCTATTGCCATTCCCTATAGATCGATCACTGTCTCTCATGGGTCAAGCTGAGATTTAACATGGATCTTTAGATTAAACACATTAAGCTGTTATTTAGAAATTATAATGTTTTCCTAGAAATTTTATTATGTCTTCTTATTTAATTGATCAAGCTGGTGCATATACATTTTCTTATTCTCTTACTTTGTCTAATATTCATCTACCTATCTACGTATTTTATAGGTAATGGAATTGCATACTCATTTTGGTGCCAATTTCACATACTCGACAAATCAACTGATATAATTGGGATGAACTTTTTTTTTAAAATTAAAAATGTATACAACTAAATTAATTTCAACCGGTGTTGTGTATCTATAATTCATTTCCTTTTTTTGGGGGAGTGTGGTGTATGAATTTATACATTATGCAGTTATCCACATCAAAGTCAATCCTGTCATGACTGTTTAATTACTGTATGTTCAAATTTTATTGTCCTTTATAATGTGGTAGTATATGATAGACTATAGTAATAAACTAGTTACGTCGATAATAAATTGGAATTTAATTAAAATGATTTTATATAAGTAATAATGAACAAGGGTAAGGAGTCCACGGGTTTTGACTCATTTGTTTTTGTTTCTTCTTAAACGAAAAGACAATTTAGAATGTCGGGGATTGGAATTCATGAGAAGAGAGCTCCTGTGCTTTACTTGCTTGAACTATATATTTGGGTTGAGTTTTCCTCCCCAATTTTTGTTCTTTTACCTCTACCCAAACTTCACAATTTTTATATGCATACAGAAAAAGGCATTGTAGAATAACCTCATAAGATATTAAAGACACAGTTAGACCAATATAGAATAGATTTTATTACATCCATAATCTTAATCGGTTCGTTAACTTTTTGGACAAGAAATTCATGGTTATGCAAACTGTTTCATGTTTAAAAAGAATTGTCAATGTCAATCTTTCGACAAACAAGACAAAAAATACTTTGCCTGGTGATGACTGTTATTTTAATGTGAATGGACAAATAAAGATTACTCTAAGTTGTCATAGGATGCATTTTAAATCTGTGTATTGATTTTGATACACATTTTTATGGAAGTGCTGCTGTGTTTGGTCTTTTCTTGGGTGCTGGAAGCTTGATATATATTTATTTTATGGGTTTTGGAAAAGGTTCAATGGCACTTCTCCTTTAGTATGAAATTACTCATTTATTTCTCCCTGTGGACGTACTGTTAAGATTTCATTGCAAGGGCTTTCTTTTTTACTTTTGAATTCTCACTTTCTTTCATGCTAAAATCTGCGAATATGAAAGTGAAACAAGTATCTGTATGCAATTCTTGGTTTTGGATATGTGGATGTTGTTAGTGTCATGTTATAAGATATGTATATGTTACTAATTAGAGTAAATATGTGACATTCATAATTGAGCTTTATTATCCTCTATTGATAACTTCGACAATAAAACAATGAAAGATTGTTTAATAAAATTTAGTTTGACAAAGATGTTTGACTTATTTTCAGAGGAAATGGATAAGTCTTGGATTACAAAACCACGAAATTCAATTGAGTATGAGAAGGAGTTAGGAAATTTATTGATTTTGCTTTCTAAGGATAGTCTAATTGAGCTAAAAAATATTATGCCCATGCTCTCCTTGGTTTTTTACAGTGGTTGTCAAAAGAAATAGTGTATATGATCATTTTGTTGTGTAGAATTCTCTAAGGATACACATTTTGGTCTTGATCATCTTGGAGTCAAAGGTTGTGTTGTCTAGTAATGTTGCGCGGAACCCATCACATGGTGTACAAGACCATAATGTTCAGATCGATCCAATGCTTGCAACATTATGAATGATGCATTTGGCATAAATAGGCATGTTAAGCGAAGTACAATTTCAGTCAGAGGAAAACATTGCAGAGACGGGGAACACATTGTTTTGTAAATGAAAAAGTAAATCGGAGATAAAGATTTTTATAATTTAGTAAGAGATGGAGAGCTTATTGTATGAAGGGTGTCAGATATATTTAAAGCTTTCATTGATTGTGAAGTTGTATCATATTAAATGCTTGAACCCGGGATGACTGATAAGTCCATAATGATGATATCGTGGAGCCACTGCACGATGCGTTTGACATGCAATATTTCATCTTCATCTTATGAGGCAAAGAAGATTATTACCAAGTTAGGATTGGACTACAAGAAGATACATGCTTGTCCAAATAATTGTATGTTAACAATATGCTGAATGAGTTAAATAAACAAGGCATAA
>JAVKPL010004288.1:0-21738 GCA_032173675.1 Gastrolobium villosum
GGGGCCATCAAATTCTCCCCCATCATCGCTCCTTACCATTTTAATTTTCTTGTTGAGTTGATTCTCAACTTCACTTTTATATTGCTTAAAAGCAATAATTGCTTCATCTTTACTATTAAGTAAGTATACATAACAATATCTACTGCAATCATCAATAAATGTAATAAAGTATTTCTTATTACCCCTAGATGGTGTAGATTTCATGTCACATATATCAGTATGTATTAAATCTAATAATTCGGTTGATCTTTCAACTGATTTAAAAGGTAATTTCGAAAATTTTGATTCAACACATACTTGGCACTTATCATTTAAACATTCAAATTTAGGTAAAAATCTAAATGCATTAAAGTCTTAATTGACCTTAAATTAACATGTCCGAATCTATTATGCCATAAATTAGAAGACTCAAGCAAGTAAACAGAAGTAGAAGTATTATTAATAATATCAGAATTGTTTACATTCATCACATTCAGTTTGAAAAGGCCCTCACTAAGGTATTCTATCCTGGGAGACAAGTGTCCATCAACCTTAGGCATCAGTGAGGGGGCAAATTGTCTTAAGGAGACACGTTCTGTGGGCTCGGATTCAATCCTCTCCTGCATACATTCTTCTGACTAATTCTGTATTTGGATTACAAGTAAGTCTGTTCTTATTTTTTATTATTACACAGTGATAACTCTGATCATCTACCCCTTCTGTCAAATACATGGGTTCAGGGCAATAGTGATTTGATATCACCCTCTGTCTTTTATAACAAGGTTTGCCTCCTAGGCTTACCAGTTTCTTTTGCATCTTGTGATCCACTTCGCTTTTGCAACTCTGGCACGAAAGCAGTAGTCTACGAGCAAACATAATTTGTAGATCAGAGAGACATAAAATATGATAAAAATAAAAAATAAATAAAAAACAATTAAGGGCAATGTTCAGAATGGCATACCCTCCCACCAGCAGTGATGAAGTCAATTTTTTTCCCTGCTATCACATGAAAATTTATTAACGTTCGGACATGCAATAAAAGATATATATTTTCATTTATTATTCTTGGAATGGAAGCGGGGTACATTTCATCCAATATTTAAGCAGTAGAAAAGAAACTGAGTAAATAAAAAAGTACGAAGAAATTGATTATAGATAAGTACATCATGTTTTAGTTCGATCCTACGCAACAACCACGGAGACAAATAAGAAAAGACAATGGGTCTGTTTGATTGTGTTCTGATTTTTTTGTTCTTAAAACTGTTTTGTAAAATAGTTATGGAAACTGTTGTTTTCTATTTTTTTTCTTTTTGAAAGTTAAAAACAAAAACAGAAAACAAAAACAACTCAGACATGTTCTCTAAATTTGATTCTAAAAACAAAAAAACAGTTATAGTTTTCAAAACATTTTTTTACAAAACAGGTCTTACCAAACGAGTTTTTTTGTTCTGAAAACTAAAAAACTGTTTTGGAAAACTGAAATCAAACAGAGCCAATATCACCCACTTTTAGAAACCCACCTTAAAGCATTGCAATTTCACAATCCTAAAATTGGAGATCAGTATACTTAATTTTTAATAAAATTTGCAAAAAAAAAAAAAAAAAAGTAGTAGCAAAGCTTGACTTAACAGAAGAAACCTGTGAATTTTAAAATGGAATCCTCAATGATGCATGCATGATACTTTCATTTTTCAAATTTGAAGTGATCAATAAATAATATCTTTATTCCAAATTTCCAATGCCACTTTCCACGGTTGAATGCTCAAAAAATTCACTAATAATGGGATCATTCCTTAATATAAAGTCAAATACAAGAACTCAAACTTTCTATCCACAATCTCATCAGAAATGGCAAAACAAGCCTGGGATTGATACAATCTTGATGCTTAAAGTTTCACATTGATTTCAAAAATAGTGAATCAAACCAATCAAGAAAACAAGTTATTGAATTTAATGTAATTTTTTTAGTGGAATTACACACAAATTAAAATATAAGCAGCGCAAAACATTAGAAAGATAGCGTTACCAGTCATGTTGCACCAAATAATGCTAAAAAGAATTTTTTTTTACACAAAGTGAGGGAGCAAACCATCAACAAAAGCCTTGCCGGCCTTTTTTTCACGTGAATGAAATATCCAACTAGTGGGAAATTGACTACTATCTGCTCCGACGTCAACTGCTTTTTCAATGACCTGTAAAATAAATCTATTTGTCAACAAATACATACAAGAGAAGTATTACTCACCATTTATTTTTCCGGATATCTCACGACAGAATGCAGTTTCTGCATTTCGTGAATATCCACTCCAAAGATTCAACTTTTAACACATGTACACGTTAAAGCATGCATCTTTAATCTGTTTTAGGTTCATACACATTATACCTTACCAAAGCTCAAAACAGAGTAATGTGTGCTCTTGGAGCTCCCCAACAGCTCCTCAACTCAGGCCACAAAATGGTGTACGAAAATGGTGCAAAGCTTGGCCCTTTCAACACAAAGGAAGCTCCTTGGAGCTTCACAAGCCAAGAATAAGAGCTCTCACCAAATGAACACTAACTCAGCCCCTCAACCCTCACACACAGTGGCTGGACACTCCCAAAAATAACTCTCCACACTCACAAGTCACATACCCACCCTCACAAGGTGTTTTGATGAAGAAGCCAAGAGGAAAGATGGCTTCTTGGCCTCCAAGGTGAAGAAGGCAGCAAAGGAGCACAAGGGAGAAGGCTGATCAGCCACAAGTCACGTAAGAAAGAGTATGGCCTAGGGTTTTGTGCCCTTAGTAGTAATATATATAGGCAATTGGTCACCTAACGCGCAGTATTGGCCTTAATAGCAACGCAAAAGATCCTGATCCCAAACTTTGGAATCTAGACCTAGACATTTTTCTAAGATTTTTCATATTTTTATTTTATTTTTCGGAGCACCTTTCCGGTACGCGCTTTTCCATAGCCAGTATCAGTTCTGGCATCAGATTACATTATTTTGACTTGAAACTTGTTTTACAAGTCCTACATAATATTCTAGTAATTATCATGCATTCGTTATAATTTTCGGGATACTTTTCCAATACGCATTTATACCGGGTAGCAGAACCGGTATCTGCACTTTTCTTCCGAAAAGCGACTTTCAGCATTTTTACCCACTTAGTATAATTATTTAAGCCCACTAATATTTATTAGGGTCAATTATGGAATTATTTCCTAATTATCATAATTAATTCACTAATTACCTTAATTAACGGTACGGGTTCTTACAACATCAGTATCCTAGCATCAATGTCTTGACTACTAAAACATTGATGATAAAGTTGTCAAATATAGAACAATGTAAACATGTCTGTTCTACACTATTCCTTTAACATGAAGAATTAATCAAGACAACTTCATACAATCACATAGTAGATAAACAAAATATCTAATTAACCATTCATAAATTCACGCTTGAGTTCCATTGAATCAGACTACAAAGGACTCTGCTCAGACATAATTGAAATAAAGACAAGAGAAGAAGAAAGATCAAACTCCGTTGTCATGATAGTAAGTCTTCAATCTTCAAGTGCAATTACATATGAACACTAACTAATAAAACACTACTCATAAGAATTTGGAAAGTAAAGGAGAGAAGTCAGATCAGAAGATCTGATGTAAGAGAGAGATATATGATGGATTCTTCAGAAAATGTGAAGGCCTTTGCCTTTTATAGTGTTACAATTTACACTAAAAAATAACACGGGCGCTAAAACGTTCTTGATGGGCGTTTTAGCGTCCAGGCTTGCCGGATGTCCAACTGCTTTTAACTGTATTGGGCGCTAAAACGTTCTTGATGGGCGTTTTAGCGTCCATGTCTGGTTAATGCCCAACTGCTTCCAACTGACTCCAACGCCAAAACACTTGATTTGAACGTTTTAGCGTTCGAAACTAGAGTCTTTTCCCACACAGGGCGCTAAAACGTTTGATCAGGAGGTTTTAGGGCCCAAAACCCCAAACTTTTCCAACAGCAGCGCGCTAAAACGTTCTGTGTGGACGTTTTAGCGCTCAGCACCAGCAACTTTCGTCCTTAGTTTGCAGCAACGCGCTAAAATGTTCTGTGTTGAACGTTTTAGCGCTCGGCACCAGCAACTTTTGCCTTCAATTTGTAGCAACTTTTGCCTTCAATTTGTATCACACTAGGATTTGATATTTTGATGATGGCCAATTTTGATTATACGTGGCTGGCAACAGTGGTTATTTCCAGGGTCACGGGGTAGACTGGCAACAATGGTTATTTCCCAGGTCTACCATGGTTCTCTTCCCACTACTCCACTAAATAAACTTAATAATGTTATAAAAAAATTAAACTTAATAAAGATTATGAAGGATATTTGATTCGATGTGAATATATGTTGAAGCTGATAATTTGATGTGATTATGATTAGAATATATATGATAAATATTGAATTTGATATTTGATTTGATTACGATGAATGTCATTGAGTTGTGAATGTCATTGATTTGATCACTATTTGATTATATATATTGATATTTGATTTAATTTCATTATTATTTACATTAATTGTATTTTGATTGGGATTACCAGCTCTGCTGACTGTTTGTGTTTGTTTGACTGTAATGATCCTTCACAGGGGAGCAAAGTTTCAGTGAATCAGGTTACAAAGGAATCGGGCTAGCAGTGGGCAGTGAAGATAATGACTCAGAGAATTTCCAGCTAGTTCTAAATTTTATGTATAAAACAAAGTTTATGATTTTTTGTAATATTTATGAATGTAATAAAGAGCCTTGCACTTGTCCCTGTACAGGTGTGGCGGTAACATTTCCCCAAATTAGTTTTAGATTAGCTTCCGCAATATTTCTATGATCATAAATAAATAAAACGTGAATTTTGGCAATATCTTTATTATAATAATGTTTCCTAAATTGTTAATAACAATTAAAATAACAATAATTATTTTGTATTGATTTTGTAACCATTAATATATTAATAACAATTAAAATAATTATGATGACATTTGATTTTACCTGCTTTTTTTATAACTAAAATAAATGTGATAACCGTTGATATTACCTGTAATTAATGTCTCGGTTTCAAAATTTCAGCTATAAATAGGAGCTTAACCTAACCAAATCGAATCACTTCCCAATTCTCAACATTCCTCTATTTCTCTTCTTCTCTACTTTCTCTCTTCTTACTTCAAACTTTTGTTGATTTTGATTTTATTAATATTTTCCTTTGTTTACCAATCGCTTTTTTTTCCCCAATCACTTTTCTTCTAAAAGGTAGCCAACACGGAGACCAGGCAATCCTAATCACTAGATGTCAAAGGTTAGACTTAGCGTTATATGAATACTTGTTTGATGTAATCTCGATGCTTAAGAAACTATAGTTATGTTTTTTATATTAAATTTATTTGATGTGCGTAGAAACAATGTATTTTGCGTAGAAACAATGTATATAGCGTTAAGCGTGTGCATAGAAACAATGTATTTTGCTTTCCGATTCTAAAAAGAGGCAACATAATAATTTAAAACTTTTGCTTTCCGTTGTTCTGAAAACAAGGACCACCAGTTTTTTTTGTTTTGTAACAATCTATTTTGCATTGCCTTCATATTTATATAATACTATTTCTATCTCAGATGATTAAAATTAAATAAATATATTGGTAATGTATTTTCAGGTTGAATCAATGTTTAATTAGGCTCTTCTAATTGTTTGAGTCTTTTTTGTTTTATAGGATTATATCTGTTGTTCTGTGATGGAGTTGAGAATACCTGAACCAGAAACAACACAAAAAAGGCTTGGGAGAATGAGATCTAATGTGTGGGAGCACTTCACTGTGAAAATGAATGGACCTGGATTTGGCCGGGCTTATTGTAATAAGTGCAATATATCATTTGTGTATATGAAAGATTCAAAGCTAACTGGCACTAGCCATCTCAGGAGACACATCCCCCTTTGTCAGAAAGATCGACAAACCACATGTCCTAAAACTGGTGCTAATCTACCAAAGAAACGGGCAAGAACAAAACCTAAGTCTTCTGCTATCTCATTTGATCAGGATGGCTGCAAGAATAAGATTGCTAAAATGATTATTTTGCATGATTATTCACTTCATATGGTGGAAGACCAAGGTTTCATTGATTTGTTGCGCACACTTCAACCCAAGTTCAATCCACCGAGCTTTAATGCTGTCCAAGAGGATTGTGTTGATATGTATCTTACAGGAAAGCAAAAGTTGTTGAATCTTATCGATGGGATTCCCGGGCGAGTCAACCTCACCTTGGACGTATGGACTTCAAACCAGACACCGGTCTACGTTTTTCTTCGGGGACACTTCATTGATGTTAATTGGAAGTTGCATCATCCCATTCTTAATGTTGTGATGCTGCCATTTCTTGATTCTGACGTTTCCTTAAATCAAACCATAGTAAGCTCCCTAAGTGACTGGCATTTGGAGGGTCGGGTATTTACTCTTGCACTCGATAAACTCTTCTCCAATGGCAATGAGGCTTTGATGAGAAAACTAAGGGATCTCCTCTCTCTTAAAAGCCCTTCGATCCTCGATGGCCAATTATTAAGCCAAAACTGTTATGCTCGTGTGCTTAGTCGCCTTGCATTAGATGCATTGGGGGCAATGAGAGAAACTATTGGTAAAGTTCGTGAGAGTGTAAATTACATGAAATCTCATGAAAAGAAGTTCTTTGAGGTGAGGCAACAACTTCAAATCCCTAGTATGGTGGAGCTTTCAATTGATGACCAAAATAAATGGGACACAGTCTACCATATGCTTGTTGCTGCTTGCGAGTTAAAACAAGTCTTTGTTTGGTCTTATGCCTCTGATCCTGATTACAGAATAACTTTGACAATGGATGACTGGCAGCAAGTAGAAACTCTCTGTGTATATTTGAAGTATTTGTATGATGCGACTAACATTTTATTTGTCCAACCATACCCAACTGCAAACTTATTTTTCCCTGAAGTGACAAAACTTCTGGTGGAGTTGACTCTTGCAGCCTTCAGCCAGGATCCTTTTTGCAGTAGTTTGATTATGCCTTTGAAAGTGAAGTTTGAGCAATATTGGGCGGAAAGTTGGTTAATGTTGGCAGTTGCTGTAGCCATGGATCCGAGGTGTAAAATGAAATTTGTGGAATCCACCTTTGTTTACTTATTTAGTGACAAGGCTGAGTCAGGGATAAGAATTGTTGAGGATGGTCTTCAGGAACTATTCGATGATTATGTCAAGCCAGTGCTTCCGTATACAGCGACAAATGGTGATGAAGGGAATGAGGCTATGATAACGACCGAGTCAGTTGAAGCTGCATTTTTTGATTTTGACTTGGATATATATGACTTAATAGGTAACCAGCAATGGAAGACAGAATTGACTGAGTATTTGGAAGAGCCACTAGAGCCTAGTGTACAAAAATTTGATATTTTGAACTGGTGGAAAGTAAACGGATTGAAGTACCCAATATTGTCTAGAATGGCTTCTGATATTTTATCTATACCGGCATCAACTCTCTCTGCAGATTTTGTTTTTGGTATAGAAATTAGAAAAATGGATAGCTACAGGAGTTCATTAGACTCCCTTACTCTTGAGGCCCTTATTTGTACGAAGGACTGGTTCCAGGATAAATCATTATCCATCGATGTTTCTAATGACTTGTGAAAGTGGAATGTTAGATATAGGTTTCTTCTTTTAGGATAGATTCTCAAGTAGTTTTTTGGTATTGAAATTTTGGAACTATAATTGATGTGATTAACAGTTTTTTTGTTAATTGTTTTTAATATGGCATTGATTCTATTCTAATCCTTTTGTCAAAGCTATTTTGTATTCAAAACATCAATTGTATTCATAGATTCAATAAAAAAACCTTTCTTATATTACAGTGAGTTGGTGTGCTTAGTACTAAAAGATTCAATAAAAAATATTTATGGTCAAGGTTAATTTCATCTAACAGAGCAAAGGTAGAAGACATTCCTCCTGCAGATAACACTGGACATGAACCATTCTCTGCTGCTAGGTGTCGTATCTTTCAAAGAACAAACCATACGAAAAAGGTTGCTTGGAGAATATTTGTTTTCGTCAGTGAATGTTTGGAAGATAACAATCAACATAACATTGTCTCTAACAATTATTTTATGCTGTTTGTCCTATTTATATTTCTAGTGAAAGTGCTTTTAAGAAATGTTGATTTTAGCACTCAATCTGTGTTACCAATATATTATGCATTACACTAACAACGAGTACTACTTTGCCAAATGTTCTTGCTGACTCTTGAGTGGATCCAGACTTACGGAAAAATTTAATATGCTCCAGGACCACTAAATTTTTTGGTGCTCCCTCTCACAACATTAATTTTCTCTTTCCTTTTTTACCCTTATTATTTTCCCACTTTTCCCATTTTACCCTCCTATTTACACTAAGGGACCACCTAAAAATGGTGGTCCCGGTTCACACAAAATAACCTCCAGACTTACATGCGACTCTTGACTCTTGAGTACATAATTATAGTACACATTGGGTACTTTAGAATTAGAAATAACTTAAACTGTGTACGCCATTTTTTGTTTATTTTTTTTAGTGACAATATTATAATTTATATATTTTCTATTTTAATTGCATTTTACGATTATTATGTACTATATAAAAGGATATTTAAGACTTTAATTGTCCATTGTTCAATTTTTAAATACTATTTTTGCGGGTGGAAGTCTTTATCTAGTCGTGCTTCCATTTGCGCACAGTCTGTAAGAAATCAAGAAATTACATCTGTAGTCATAACAAAAAAAAATCTTGTGCATATGACGTGAGTATTAACAATAGTTACAAAAGCTGAATGGACTCAACCATCCATTTTTCTGGTTAACATGTATAAATCACATGACTATGGAGTAGTCATGATTTTAGCACAGCCAACAGATCATAAAGACAACATAATGCACAGAACCTAAGTTGCAGGAGGGCAAAACTATGCAAGCCCAATAGTTGCTACTTGGCTTTCCTTCCAGCACTTCTACTACTTTGCCTGCTTTGAACTATTTTCTTTAATTGCTTTTCTCCCTTAGCTTGTTTACTATTTGTCACCTGGCCTGGTTTCTTCTCTTCAACTTGATCACTATCAACATCATCATCAGTTCCAGCATCACCATCATTGTCATCATCACTTTCCTTAGACTTTTTCTTTTTGGAAGGCTTCCTACCTTTAGCTCCAGCATTTGTTCTCTTTTTTGATCTGAGACTTCCTAAATTCTCCTCTTCCCCATTTGTTGGTTTCTCAGTGTCATCGATGTTATCATCATCTGTACTTATTTTCTTTTTTGAGGTTTGTTATAAAAGACAGAGGGTGATATCAAATCACTATTGCCCTGAACCCATGTATTTGACAGAAGGGGTAGATGATCAGAGTTATCACTGTGTAATAATAAAAAATAAGAACAGACTTACTTGTAATCCAAATACAGAATTAGTCAGAAGAATGTATGCAGGAGAGGATTGAATCCGAGCCCACAGAACGTGTCTCCTTAAGACAATTTGCCCCCTCACTGATGCCTAAGGTTGATGGACACTTGTCTCCCAGGATAGAACGGATTCCGTCTGAAGAATGGTGGCACTACCAATCAACAGCCCAAACGAACACAACAGAATGCCAGAAGAATTCACACCGGAGGATGAACAACGGTATGCAATACCGGAAGAACAAAAATTCCGGCAGGGATTTAGTGCAGAAAAACCGGGATGGATTTCTGAATGTGTCAGTGTCTATTTATAGACACTGACCGGTCACGATGAGCAGTCGCCGGCGGCGAATCGCCGTGTCTGACGGCGGCGAACGGGTGTGACCGGTGACCGTTCCGACGAACAGGTACAACCGGTGACCGGTTCGGCGAGAAGACACCTCCTTTAATTCGGTTCAAAAACCGGCGGGTGGGTTCGAATTTTGGAGGGAAGCAACTTTTGGACAAAAAATAAAAATAATTTAATAAAAAATTATTTTTTAATACACACAACCGAACCGAACCGAACCGAGCCGGCCGGACGGGCGGCGGCGGCGGCGCGCGCGTGGTGGTGAACCAAAGCCCACCTATCTCCTCCCCCTACATAAAATATGTAGTGACCCAAGGGCCAATTAAAGAGATGGAGGTGGGAGTTTATATACTCTCCCACTTTCTACCAATTGTCCAATGTGGGACTTTGTTAAACAACCCACAACTCTTCATCTTCCTTTTTCTCTTTTTCTCTATTAACCCACTTCTTATTCATAACCAATGGATCATTGTATATTAAACTTACTATTAATTCCAACAATCCCCCACATGGATAAGAAGTCAAATCATCGTGACAAAATGCATAAGAGTATAAATGCAAAGTGTAAATTCCTCAACCAGAAACAACTGCATCGAGATAGGTGGAGTTACCTTTGAACATTCTCTAGTGAAAACCTATCGGATATACTCGGTCAATCGGTGGTCTAGGGCGACTTGAACCGTCAACCTTTAGTGTATACCTAGACAATAGGAGTCACACAATTGCTTCTCTAGCATTGTTGGTCCTTTGTTGCGCCCATTTTGGCCGTGGGACACCTACCTGGTTCTGCGAGTGTTGTTAGAGAATCGGCCTTTGAAAAATTCTCATAGAAGCGACCCTCACTTCACACTCACATAGGTGATTTCTTGTGATGTAACTCACTATACATCATCTGAACACAACAGATTAAGAAATCATTAAAAGCCTAAGTGCTTACCCTCATAAATACACTGTCTTGTCTAGGAATGAGTATGAGTTTAAAACTCCACAGTGTTTGGGCAGTCGACCATCACTTAGTTGTCTCTTTGAACCTAGTTCATGGGATCTCCACTCTTCTAGGTAGAGTTACCGCAATGCTCAACAATTGATAGGCCTTAAACCCATTCCTTTCGACAAATATTCAACCAACTCTCTAGGAATCCCTTTGGTTAACGGATCCGCTATGTTCTCCTTAGACTTAACATAATCAAATGTAATGATTCCGTTCGAGAGTAGTTGTCTTACGGTATCATGTCTACGACGTATGTGTCTAGACTTACCGTTATACATGACGTTCTTGGCCCTTCCAATAGCGGTTTGGCTATCACAATGTATGCATACAGATGGTACCGGTTTTGGCCAATTAGGAACATCCTCAATAAAGTTACGAAGCCATTCGGCTTCTTCACCAGCCTTATCTAAAGCAATGAATTCTGCTTCCGTGGTTGACCTTGCGATGCAAGTCTGTTTAGACGATTTCCAAGACACAGCACCTCCACCAAGGGTAAACACATATCCACTTGTGGATCTAGTGTCATTAGAGCCGGTGATCCAGTTTGCATCACAATACCCTTCTATAACTGCGGGGTATTTCTCGTAATGCAGAGCATAATTTTGAGTATACTTTAAGTATCCCAAAACTCTTACCATAGCTTTCCAATGATTTTCATTTGGATTACTAGTAAAGCGACTTAGCAGACTTACTGCATAAGCAATATCAGGTCTGGTGCAGTTCATAACATACATCAGGCTACCCAACACTTGAGCATATAGCTTTTGTGCTGTAGCTTTACCAGTGTTCTTTAATAAACTAAGATTACAATCTACAGGGTTCCTCACAGGGGTTATATTCAAACTTTTGAATTTCTCAAGAACCTTAGCTATATAGTGAGCCTGTGATAAGGCCAACCCTGCAGATGTTCTATGGATTTTAATACCTAGGATAACGTCTGCTATCCCCATATCTTTCATATCAAATTTACTTTTCAGTAATTGTTTAGTAGCATTGATCATTTGACAATTATTACCCATAATCAACATGTCATCTACATAAAGACAGACAATTGCAAACCCTTTTCCTGTATTTCGAACATAGACACATTTGTCACATTCATTAATTCGAAATCCATTTGATAACATAACATTATCAAATTTCGCATGCCATTGCTTTGGAGCTTGCTTTAACCCGTAAAGGGATTTTATTAAGCGACAAACTTTCCGTTCTTGTCCTGGAACAACAAAACCTTCAGGTTGTTCTAAATATATCTCTTCTTCCAGGTCGCCGTTTAAGAATGCCATTTTAACATCCATTTGATGTACTTCTAGTCCATTCAAAGCAGCTACTGCGATCAACATCCTAATGGATGTGATCCGTGAAACAGGAGAATAAGTATCGAAATAATCGAGACCTTCACGTTGCCTGTAGCCTTTTACCACAAGCCTTGCTGTATATTTATCAATAGTGCCATTCTCTTTCATTTTTCTTTTGAACACCCACTTACTCCCTAACGGCTTGTTGCCAGGAGGAAGATTTACCAGTTCCCAAGTGTGGTTGGACAAAATAGACTCTATCTCACTATTGATAGCCTCTTCCCAGAATGGTCCTTCTGGAGACATTATAGCTTCCTTATAAGTCCGAGGCTCATTTTCTAATAAATACGTCATAAAATCAGGTCCAAAGGATGTGGCTGTCCTTTGCCTCTTGCTACGTCTAGGTTCATCTTCTATATCCTCTACAGGATCAGCATTAGTTGCAGCATCTCGAGGTATAACAACCTGATCATCGTTGTTATCACTTGATATCTTATCATCATTATTGCCACTGGATTCATTTATTTTCTTATACGGAAATATATCTTCAAAGAAAGTAACTTCCCTTGACTTAATAACCGTATTAGCATGTATGTCTGATACATCTGATTTATACACTAGAAACCGATAAGCACTACTATTAAGTGCATAACCGATGAATACACAATCCACGATTTTAGGTCCGATTTTCAACCTTTTAGGTTTAGGAACCGCAACCTTAGCCAAGCACCCCCACACTCTAAAGTATTTCAGGGATGGCTTCTTACCTTTCCATATGTCATATGGTATGTTCTTTGTCTTTTTGTGGGGCATTCTATTAATTATATAGTTAGCCGTCAACATGGCTTCCCCCCACAAGTTCTGTGGTAAACCGGACGTAATCAACATGGCATTCATCATCTCTTTTAATGTCCGATTTTTCCTTTCTGCAATCCCATTTGATTGCGGTGAATAAGGAGCTGTTGTCTGGTGTATAATACCAGACTCTAAACAGAATTCCTCGAAGGGGCCATCAAATTCTCCCCCACGATCGCTCCTTACCATTTTAATTTTCTTGTTGAGTTGATTCTCAACTTCACTTTTATATTGCTTAAAAGCAATAATTGCTTCATCTTTACTATTAAGTAAGTATACATAACAATATCTACTGCAATCATCAATAAATGTAATAAAGTATTTCTTATTACCCCTAGATGGTGTAGATTTCATGTCACATATATCAGTATGTATTAAATCTAATAATTCGGTTGATCTTTCAACTGATTTAAAAGGTAATTTCGAAAATTTTGATTCAACACATACTTGGCACTTATCATTTAAACATTCAAATTTAGGTAATAAATCTAAATGCATTAAAGTCTTAATTGACCTTAAATTAACATGTCCGAATCTATTATGCCATAAATTAGAAGACTCAAGCAAGTAAACAGAAGTAGAAGTATTATTAATAATATCAGAATTGTTTACATTCATCACATTCAGTTTGAAAAGGCCCTCACTAAGGTATCCCTTTCCTACATACACATCATTCTTAGTAAGTACAAACTTATCGGAAACAAATACAAGTTTAAAGCCATTCTTGCTTAACAGAGATCCAGAGACTAAATTTTTGCGAATATCAGGCACATGGAGCACATCATTCAATGTCACTATCTTTCCAGATGTCATCTTCAAAGCCACTTTTCCCACACCTTCAACTTTTGAAGTAGATGAGTTACCCATATAGAGTTTCTCACCATTATCAGTAGGAGTATAGGAGGAGAACATCCTCTTGTTTGAGCAGACATGTCTGGTGGCCCCAGTGTCCACCCACCATTCCTTGGTGTCTCCAATAAGATTGCATTCCATCACCACTGCTGCCAGATTCAATTCTGTTGTGTTCGTTTGGGCTGTTGATTGGTAGTGCCACCATTCTTCAGACGGAATCCGTTCTATCCTGGGAGACAAGTGTCCATCAACCTTAGGCATCAGTGAGGGGGCAAATTGTCTTAAGGAGACACGTTCTGTGGGCTCGGATTCAATCCTCTCCTGCATACATTCTTCTGACTAATTCTGTATTTGGATTACAAGTAAGTCTGTTCTTATTTTTTATTATTACACAGTGATAACTCTGATCATCTACCCCTTCTGTCAAATACATGGGTTCAGGGCAATAGTGATTTGATATCACCCTCTGTCTTTTATAACAAGGTTTGCCTCCTAGGCTTACCAGTTTCTTTTGCATCTTGTGATCCACTTCGCTTTTGCAACTCTGGCACGAAAGCAGTAGTCTACGAGCAAACATAATTTGTAGATCAGAGAGACATAAAATATGATAAAAATAAAAAATAAATAAAAAACAATTAAGGGCAATGTTCAGAATGGCATACCCTCCCACCAGCAGTGATGAAGTCAATTTTTTTCCCTGCTATCACATGAAAATTTATTAACGTTCGGACATGCAATAAAAGATATATATTTTCATTTATTATTCTTGGAATGGAAGCGGGGTACATTTCATCCAATATTTAAGCAGTAGAAAAGAAACTGAGTAAATAAAAAAGTACGAAGAAATTGATTATAGATAAGTACATCATGTTTTAGTTCGATCCTACGCAACAACCACGGAGACAAATAAGAAAAGACAATGGGTCTGTTTGATTGTGTTCTGATTTTTTTGTTCTTAAAACTGTTTTGTAAAATAGTTATGGAAACTGTTGTTTTCTATTTTTTTTCTTTTTGAAAGTTAAAAACAAAAACAGAAAACAAAAACAACTCAGACATGTTCTCTAAATTTGATTCTAAAAACAAAAAAACAGTTATAGTTTTCAAAACATTTTTTTACAAAACAGGTCTTACCAAACGAGTTTTTTTGTTCTGAAAACTAAAAAACTGTTTTGGAAAACTGAAATCAAACAGAGCCAATATCACCCACTTTTAGAAACCCACCTTAAAGCATTGCAATTTCACAATCCTAAAATTGGAGATCAGTATACTTAATTTTTAATAAAATTTGCAAAAAAAAAAAGGTAGTAGCAAAGCTTGACTTAACAGAAGAAACCTGTGAATTTTAAAATGGAATCCTCAATGATGCATGCATGATACTTTCATTTTTCAAATTTGAAGTGATCAATAAATAATATCTTTATTCCAAATTTCCAATGCCACTTTCCACGGTTGAATGCTCAAAAAATTCACTAATAATGGGATCATTCCTTAATATAAAGTCAAATACAAGAACTCAAACTTTCTATCCACAATCTCATCAGAAATGGCAAAACAAGCCTGGGATTGATACAATCTTGATGCTTAAAGTTTCACATTGATTTCAAAAATAGTGAATCAAACCAATCAAGAAAACAAGTTATTGAATTTAATGTAATTTTTTTAGTGGAATTACACACAAATTAAAATATAAGCAGCGCAAAACATTAGAAAGATAGCGTTACCAGTCATGTTGCACCAAATAATGCTAAAAAGAATTTTTTTTTACACAAAGTGAGGGAGCAAACCATCAACAAAAGCCTTGCCGGCCTTTTTTTCACGTGAATGAAATATCCAACTAGTGGGAAATTGACTACTATCTGCTCCGACGTCAACTGCTTTTTCAATGACCTGTAAAATAAATCTATTTGTCAACAAATACATACAAGAGAAGTATTACTCACCATTTATTTTTCCGGATATCTCACGACAGAATGCAGTTTCTGCATTTCGTGAATATCCACTCCAAAGATTCAACTTTTAACACATGTACACGTTAAAGCATGCATCTTTAATCTGTTTTAGGTTCATACACATTATACCTTACCAAAGCTCAAAACAGAGTAATGTGTGCTCTTGGAGCTCCCCAACAGCTCCTCAACTCAGGCCACAAAATGGTGTACGAAAATGGTGCAAAGCTTGGCCCTTTCAACACAAAGGAAGCTCCTTGGAGCTTCACAAGCCAAGAATAAGAGCTCTCACCAAATGAACACTAACTCAGCCCCTCAACCCTCACACACAGTGGCTGGACACTCCCAAAAATAACTCTCCACACTCACAAGTCACATACCCACCCTCACAAGGTGTTTTGATGAAGAAGCCAAGAGGAAAGATGGCTTCTTGGCCTCCAAGGTGAAGAAGGCAGCAAAGGAGCACAAGGGAGAAGGCTGATCAGCCACAAGTCACGTAAGAAAGAGTATGGCCTAGGGTTTTGTGCCCTTAGTAGTAATATATATAGGCAATTGGTCACCTAACGCGCAGTATTGGCCTTAATAGCAACGCAAAAGATCCTGATCCCAAACTTTGGAATCTAGACCTAGACATTTTTCTAAGATTTTTCATATTTTTATTTTATTTTTCGGAGCACCTTTCCGGTACGCGCTTTTCCATAGCCAGTATCAGTTCTGGCATCAGATTACATTATTTTGACTTGAAACTTGTTTTACAAGTCCTACATAATATTCTAGTAATTATCATGCATTCGTTATAATTTTTCGGGATACTTTTCCAATACGCATTTATACCGGGTAGCAGAACCGGTATCTGCACTTTTCTTCCGAAAAGCGACTTTCAGCATTTTTACCCACTTAGTATAATTATTTAAGCCCACTAATATTTATTAGGGTCAATTATGGAATTATTTCCTAATTATCATAATTAATTCACTAATTACCTTAATTAACGGTACGGGTTCTTACAACATCAGTATCCTAGCATCAATGTCTTGACTACTAAAACATTGATGATAAAGTTGTCAAATATAGAACAATGTAAACATGTCTGTTCTACACTATTCCTTTAACATGAAGAATTAATCAAGACAACTTCATACAATCACATAGTAGATAAACAAAATATCTAATTAACCATTCATAAATTCACGCTTGAGTTCCATTGAATCAGACTACAAAGGACTCTGCTCAGACATAATTGAAATAAAGACAAGAGAAGAAGAAAGATCAAACTCCGTTGTCATGATAGTAAGTCTTCAATCTTCAAGTGCAATTACATATGAACACTAACTAATAAAACACTACTCATAAGAATTTGGAAAGTAAAGGAGAGAAGTCAGATCAGAAGATCTGATGTAAGAGAGAGATATATGATGGATTCTTCAGAAAATGTGAAGGCCTTTGCCTTTTATAGTGTTACAATTTACACTAAAAAATAACACGGGCGCTAAAACGTTCTTGATGGGCGTTTTAGCGTCCAGGCTTGCCGGATGTCCAACTGCTTTTAACTGTATTGGGCGCTAAAACGTTCTTGATGGGCGTTTTAGCGTCCATGTCTGGTTAATGCCCAACTGCTTCCAACTGACTCCAACGCCAAAACACTTGATTTGAACGTTTTAGCGTTCGAAACTAGAGTCTTTTCCCACACAGGGCGCTAAAACGTTTGATCAGGAGGTTTTAGGGCCCAAAACCCCAAACTTTTCCAACAGCAGCGCGCTAAAACGTTCTGTGTGGACGTTTTAGCGCTCAGCACCAGCAACTTTCGTCCTTAGTTTGCAGCAACGCGCTAAAATGTTCTGTGTTGAACGTTTTAGCGCTCGGCACAACAACTTTTGCCTTCAATTTGTAGCAACTTTTGCCTTCAATTTGTATCACACTAGGATTTGATATTTTGATGATGGCCAATTTTGATTATACGTGGCTGGCAACAGTGGTTATTTCCAGGGTCACGGGGTAGACTGGCAACAATGGTTATTTCCCAGGTCTACCATGGTTCTCTTCCCACTACTCCACTAAATAAACTTAATAATGTTATAAAAAAATTAAACTTAATAAAGATTATGAAGGATATTTGATTCGATGTGAATATATGTTGAAGCTGATAATTTGATGTGATTATGATTAGAATATATATGATAAATATTGAATTTGATATTTGATTTGATTACGATGAATGTCATTGAGTTGTGAATGTCATTGATTTGATCACTATTTGATTATATATATTGATATTTGATTTAATTTCATTATTATTTACATTAATTGTATTTTGATTGGGATTACCAGCTCTGCTGACTGTTTGTGTTTGTTTGACTGTAATGATCCTTCACAGGGGAGCAAAGTTTCAGTGAATCAGGTTACAAAGGAATCGGGCTAGCAGTGGGCAGTGAAGATAATGACTCAGAGAATTTCCAGCTAGTTCTAAATTTTATGTATAAAACAAAGTTTATGATTTTTTGTAATATTTATGAATGTAATAAAGAGCCTTGCACTTGTCCCTGTACAGGTGTGGCGGTAACATTTCCCCAAATTAGTTTTAGATTAGCTTCCGCAATATTTCTATGATCATAAATAAATAAAACGTGAATTTTGGCAATATCTTTATTATAATAATGTTTCCTAAATTGTTAATAACAATTAAAATAACAATAATTATTTGTATTGATTTTGTAACCATTAATATATTAATAACAATTAAAATAATTATGATGACATTTGATTTTACCTGCTTTTTTTATAACTAAAATAAATGTGATAACCGTTGATATTACCTGTAATTAATGTCTCGGTTTCAAAATTTCAGCTATAAATAGGAGCTTAACCTAACCAAATCGAATCACTTCCCAATTCTCAACATTCCTCTATTTCTCTTCTTCTCTACTTTCTCTCTTTTTACTTCAAACTTTTGTTGATTTTGATTTTATTAATATTTTCCTTTGTTTACCAATCGCTTTTTTTTCCCCAATCACTTTTCTTCTAAAAGGTAGCCAACACGGAGACCAGGCAATCCTAATCACTAGATGTCAAAGGTTAGACTTAGCGTTATATGAATACTTGTTTGATGTAATCTCGATGCTTAAGAAACTATAGTTATGTTTTTTATATTAAATTTATTTGATGTGCGTAGAAACAATGTATTTTGCGTAGAAACAATGTATATAGCGTTAAGCGTGTGCATAGAAACAATGTATTTTGCTTTCCGATTCTAAAAAGAGGCAACATAATAATTTAAAACTTTTGCTTTCCGTTGTTCTGAAAACAAGGACCACCAGTTTTTTTTGTTTTGTAACAATCTATTTTGCATTGCCTTCATATTTATATAATACTATTTCTATCTCAGATGATTAAAATTAAATAAATATATTGGTAATGTATTTTCAGGTTGAATCAATGTTTAATTAGGCTCTTCTAATTGTTTGAGTCTTTTTTGTTTTATAGGATTATATCTGTTGTTCTGTGATGGAGTTGAGAATACCTGAACCAGAAACAACACAAAAAAGGCTTGGGAGAATGAGATCTAATGTGTGGGAGCACTTCACTGTGAAAATGAATGGACATGGATTTGGCCGGGCTTATTGTAATAAGTGCAATATATCATTTGTGTATATGAAAGATTCAAAGCTAACTGGCACTAGCCATCTCAGGAGACACATCCCCCTTTGTCAGAAAGATCGACAAACCACATGTCCTAAAACTGGTGCTAATCTACCAAAGAAACGGGCAAGAACAAAACCTAAGTCTTCTGCTATCTCATTTGATCAGGATGGCTGCAAGAATAAGATTGCTAAAATGATTATTTTGCATGATTATTCACTTCATATGGTGGAAGACCAAGGTTTCATTGATTTGTTGCGCACACTTCAACCCAAGTTCAATCCACCGAGCTTTAATGCTGTCCAAGAGGATTGTGTTGATATGTATCTTACAGGAAAGCAAAAGTTGTTGAATCTTATCGATGGGATTCCCGGGCGAGTCAACCTCACCTTGGACGTATGGACTTCAAACCAGACACCGGTCTACGTTTTTCTTCGGGGACACTTCATTGATGTTAATTGGAAGTTGCATCATCCCATTCTTAATGTTGTGATGCTGCCATTTCTTGATTCTGACGTTTCCTTAAATCAAACCATAGTAAGCTCCCTAAGTGACTGGCATTTGGAGGGTCGGGTATTTACTCTTGCACTCGATAAACTCTTCTCCAATGGCAATGAGGCTTTGATGAGAAAACTAAGGGATCTCCTCTCTCTTAAAAGCCCTTCGATCCTCGATGGCCAATTATTAAGCCAAAACTGTTATGCTCGTGTGCTTAGTCGCCTTGCATTAGATGCATTGGGGGCAATGAGAGAAACTATTGGTAAAGTTCGTGAGAGTGTAAATTACATGAAATCTCATGAAAAGAAGTTCTTTGAGGTGAGGCAACAACTTCAAATCCCTAGTATGGTGGAGCTTTCAATTGATGACCAAAATAAATGGGACACAGTCTACCATATGCTTGTTGCTGCTTGCGAGTTAAAACAAGTCTTTGTTTGGTCTTATGCCTCTGATCCTGATTACAGAATAACTTTGACAATGGATGACTGGCAGCAAGTAGAAACTCTCTGTGTATATTTGAAGTATTTGTATGATGCGACTAACATTTTATTTGTCCAACCATACCCAACTGCAAACTTATTTTTCCCTGAAGTGACAAAACTTCTGGTGGAGTTGACTCTTGCAGCCTTCAGCCAGGATCCTTTTTGCAGTAGTTTGATTATGCCTTTGAAAGTGAAGTTTGAGCAATATTGGGCGGAAAGTTGGTTAATGTTGGCAGTTGCTGTAGCCATGGATCCGAGGTGTAAAATGAAATTTGTGGAATCCACCTTTGTTTACTTATTTAGTGACAAGGCTGAGTCAGGGATAAGAATTGTTGAGGATGGTCTTCAGGAACTATTCGATGATTATGTCAAGCCAGTGCTTCCGTATACAACGACAAATGGTGATGAAGGGAATGAGGCTATGATAACGACCGAGTCAGTTGAAGCTGCATTTTTTGATTTTGACTTGGATATATATGACTTAATAGGTAACCAGCAATGGAAGACAGAATTGACTGAGTATTTGGAAGAGCCACTAGAGCCTAGTGTACAAAAATTTGATATTTTGAACTGGTGGAAAGTAAACGGATTGAAGTACCCAATATTGTCTAGAATGGCTTCTGACATTTTATCTATACCGGCATCAACTCTCTCTGCAGATTTTGTTTTTGGTATAGAAATTAGAAAAATGGATAGCTACAGGAGTTCATTAGACTCCCTTACTCTTGAGGCCCTTATTTGTACGAAGGACTGGTTCCAGGATAAATCATTATCCATCGATGTTTCTAATGACTTGTGAAAGTGGAATGTTAGATATAGGTTTCTTCTTTTAGGATAGATTCTCAAGTAGTTTTTTGGTATTGAAATTTTGGAACTATAATTGATGTGATTAACAGTTTTTTTGTTAATTGTTTTTAATATGGCATTGATTCTATTCTAATCCTTTTGTCAAAGCTATTTTGTATTCAAAACATCAATTGTACTTTCTTATATTACAGTGAGTTGGTGTGCTTAGTACTAAAAGATTCAATAAAAAATATTTATGGTCAAGGTTAATTTCATCTAACAGAGCAAAGGTAGAAGACATTCCTCCTGCAGATAACACTGGACATGAACCATTCTCTGCTGCTAGGTGTCGTATCTTTCAAAGAACAAACCATACGAAAAAGGTTGCTTGGAGAATATTTTTTTTCGTCAGTGATGTTTGGAAGATAACAATCAACATAACATTGTCTCTAACAATTATTTTATGCTGTTTGTCCTATTTATATTTCTAGTGAAAATGGTTTTAAGAAATGTTGATTTCTTGAGCACTCAAATCTGTGTTACCAATATATTATGCATTACACTAACAATCACTAAGTATATGAACTTAGTCAAAGTAGATGAACATAA
>JAVKPL010004289.1:0-21346 GCA_032173675.1 Gastrolobium villosum
CATCCTTCAATTTTTTTTTTTTTAAATATAGAAGAAGAAAAAACTCTTGGTGTATTTGATTCTTTGTAACCATTATTTTCATAGTTGATTTTTGATCTGGACAAGGTCCCGTGAGTTTTTATTTCTTCATTGGAGAAGATTTTCCCACGTTAAAAACTGGTTGTGTTCTTCTTCTCTCTCCTATTTATTTTTGATTTTTCCACTGCGCTCCCGACCTAGTGATATTCAGGCCGTGATACTGCCGAGATCCGAGTTTCGGATCTGATTGATTGACTTCCGCACAAAAGACTTCCTAGCCGAATTTGAGAGAACCGAGTTCCTAACACATAAGAGTATCGATTTTGATTAACATAATCATTAATTAGTCTTCCTTGCATGCTACTAGTAATAAGGATTCATAATAAATAGAGGGTTAATACTAAATGAAAAAAAAAACACTTAAAATGATGACAATAAAGACATAATAAAAATACCAAGTATAAAAAATAAATAACAAATATACTTAGATATTGAATTGTACGCAGATTTATGCAAAAAATAAAAATAACAAAAAATAAAAAAATCCAAGCTAAGAGATTGTGAGAGCTTGCTTCCTAAGATTGACCAAATATCGTTGTGTACCACTTCTGTTTTACAGTCTTTGATGCAATAATAAGTATTTAAATAAGGAATAAACTATTCTCATATTACTACATGTGATAAATTTCTCTCATACACACCCTTCGATAATTGTACCATCTTTTTTTTAGGTGGTGGAGCCTATAAATTTGTGTCTATAACATGAGATAACTTATCTTGTTTAACATGAAATTAATAAAATCCTTTAAATAAAAACGTCTCCCTTTTTTCGGTGAAGTCAATATTCTTATCAACTTGAGATATTTCCTTGAACTTATAACCAGGGTTTAAACTTTAAAACCCTGGCCCGACAATCGACCCAGTTGAGATCAGGGATCATGAGATTATTAGTTCAATCAAAAGGTCATGGTTATTACGCTGATCCGGTTTTATATATTAAAAAATTATAAATATATATATATATATTCTATATGAAAATAGAGGAAGGATATTCTTACTATCAAATTTTTCTACTACTAACTTACTACCTATCTAATCACCATTGAATCAAAGAGAGAGAATACTGAAAAGTTTTTGAAAAAAAAAATGTTGATCCAATGGTGATTAGATAGGTAGTGAGTTGGTAGTAGAAGATTTTTGTAATAAGAATATCCCTCCTCATGAAAATATTAAGAAAACAAATCACTAATCATCAAAGATTCAAAATATACCTAACATAATTCACCAATTACAACCACAAGTAAATATTACACAACTCAATTAAAGTATTAGGATACCAAAGTACAAAACTCATATTCTAATGATACCAAAGTATCAAGATATCACAAGTCTATGTCGCTGCGAGAGAAGAGAATTATTAGATTTAGTTTTACAAATATTTTTATTTTCTTTTTTTAATAAAACGATGTTGTTTCATGGAATTTAAAAAAAAAAAATGCAATTATCCCTTTTGACCCCTCTAATCCGAGAATCACTAAAATCCAGTCGAATTTTGAGAGTCGAAGGATCGATATGTATATAGGGTCCAATTTGTAACCCCAATTCTTTAGGAAAAGGAATCATAATTGACTCGGGTCAATCCAAAATGGGATGAGATTTTAAAACACTGTATATAACACTTATATCATTCAAAGTTTCTACTTTCTATGCTCCGATGTAACATAAGATATTTCGCACGTAGCTAAACCTTTTTCTTTTTTATTCTCAAAACAATAGTTTCTAGATCAATGCTATGCGTCTTTGCTCTGCCAGGATCTCGTTGTCGTTATATAGATATATGGGCCACATCGGCCATGAATTCATTCATGATAGTGTGATACATTGAACCCATCCGCGGTTGAGATTTGTCTCTTTCACTTTTGACCAATTAAACATCCTCAGCTAATTGAATTATCTCTTTTGCTATTAGTATATTATTATTAATAAAATAATATATTTTTGGCTTACTCAAATATTTATTAAAAGGATACTTTTTTAATAAATACAAATTTATTTTATTTATTAAAGGATATAATTACATATCTTTCATATAAACATTACAAAATACTTTCTTAAAATTATAAAATTATTTAGTTGCTTGAAAAATATTTTAATCCGTTCCATAGTTAATGCATTTATATACCTTATATAGTGCAGCGGTGGGCCCAAAAGATTTCATTTATGTATGCTTATTTAATGGAGAGAGTTCGGGACAGTGCCTCCAAAAAAAAAGTTAAACAAAGTTTTAAATCATTAAAAATAAAAAGATTATAAACAAGGGATTTATATCCCTCATGATACATGAATTGAATTTTTTGTCATCTTAAGAAAAAGACAAGACCAATTTATTATGTAACATCTCGGGCACTGACGAGAGCAAGGAGTGATCGCCGGTGCGTAAGGGCATGTGCGCGAGGGCACAGACAAAAAACGGCTCCTGGAAGGCTTCCAGCGATAGGGTACATGAATGAATCGAATCAACACCTAAAAGAGAGAGATTCCAGAGACTGTGCCGATATATGACAGTACAATTGAGGATAGCTTATAAGAATTAATTGGTACCACTTATACTAACAAGATGCATCTACTTTTCGGTAGCACGTAACGGAAGAACTCCATAGTTAAGCGTACTTGACCTGCAGTAATTCTAAGATGGATGACCTCCTGGGAAGATTTTTCAGGAAGTGCCCGAGTGAGGACAAAGTATTATTGTAACAGCCCGTTGTACACCGGTATTGTTAACATTAATTATGATATTAAGCGCAGTTACAATCACAGCAATTCATTTATAAAAATGAGAATAAACTTTTTCCGATTATTACGCGAACAGTAAAAGTATAAAAAGCGTAATAATAAAAGCTGTGACCATAACTGAAACACTAGAGGAAGAATTTCTTAACTATTTATACACTTTATTTTATCACATACAAGATACTAAGGGGTTCCCATAAACCCACTTAGCCAATTCCTCACTTTTTACGTTTTTACCACTTAACTGGATTTGCTAATTTGTTTTTCTAAGAACACAAAATAAAAATCCAAACTTAAACTTCATGTTATTTTTTTTTCCTTATTCACTTACCTTTCTAACAAGCTATCACACACTCGATTCAGAGCTCGTGAGCTCCGGTTATCGCCGTTTGAAGTTGGACAAACAACATTGCCTACCAACTCCAAAACAGCCTAAAATCTCCAATCTTCACGGAATAAACTGCACCTAACCGCCCAACCAATGTCTCTCAAATTTCTACACCATAAACTAGACACCTCAAACTTCGATTTGATATATCGTATGCTTAATTTGACCAAGTAACGAAGCGGGAATTAATTTCACTAAACTGCCCCAGATCTGCCCACTGAAACAGGCCAGAACAGGGTAGTTCGTGTCTTCAGCCACCATGGGTTGCACACACCACCAATGATCCTAGGACTTTGTCACAACGTAGGGGACATCTTAAGCTTCAAAATGGCGTATGGCACGTCCCAATCGGACCACTATGGAGAGAGATACGCTCTCCCAAAGTTCACCCAAAAACTGCCAATTCTACAGAAAATTCGCCAGAGTTTCCTTTGTATTTTCTAAAATCCCCAGATTTGCATAAGCTGTTTAACACTACTAATACACCTGATCCAGCAAAGTCCAATGGGTGGCACACACAAGGACCAACAACGCCTTGGGGCACTTACAACCCAATCCAACATACACTTAAAACATAAACAGTTTACTTTCAATTCCTTTATAGTTTCAATCACTAACATTAATTTCATGCATAAACCATAATGCAGATAATCATAAACCTACAATAGGCCTAAAGCCCTTCCATCATATTACATACATCCATGGTACATTTACAATATTGGATTACATTTACATTTACAATTTTAACCTTAAACTACAAATATTTACATATTACAACTTCACTTGCCAAAAAAATCCATAAACTAAAATGATATGAAAACTAAACTTAGCCAAAAAAACATGAACATAATGCTAATGGAATCCTCCTACATACATATACATGTTCATGCTCTAAGTCTAGCCTAGGCCAAATGGCCACCAAAAAGACAACTATGCACCACTGCTCCACTCGTCATCATGCGGGCTTCTTGCCCGCTGCTCCGTGTCCACTGGTACATCCTGAAATAAATGCCCCGAGACAGGGTGAGATATATGGATATATCTCAGTAACCAAGAGGTTCTGGAGAAAACTCCGCCTAATGGTTCACTTCGATGTATACCAATAGCATAAAAACAACACCACTGTTATAAAAAGGGATAAAGCAAGGGATTTAGAGAAAGGGGGATATATATCAGAACAACTACGACATGCGAGATGGTAGCTACCAATACCACGCCATGTCCTCGGCTATATGCCTATGGGTACTACCCCTGACGTGTTCATAGAACAACCCACCAAGGTACCCCTTCCGACCATATACACCCGAGAGAACCTAGTGTGCTCCTATCCGGATAACACACCACGACCCTGGGTCAACTGGAACTCCCTCTCGGAGACCTATCTAGTGGCAGTCCGGAAAACTTGCCCGAAGGCTAAAAATATCTACTGGCCAGAGATCTGGTACATAAGTACCCACTGTGATAATGCACATGCATGCTCATGCTGTTCTACACTACTCATACACACTTTCTACCGTTGCCATCAACTAGCAAGGTGGAACACAAAAGGGGAACAAGCCCCAGTACCAAGAGGTTACCTTCTTTTTCCTTCCACTGAGCTCCGCAGAACTCCACTTACAGCTTGATTAACAGGGAACGCCTACACAGAGGACCATTCCACACACTTAGAACTTTGAATCCACTAATGAATTTCAACATATCATATGTAAACCACATCACTTATCTCAATCCACTTGATCCAGGACCAAGGGCAATCCACTGTTTCACTGTTCCAAGTTTATATCCACGTACGGCAACCTGTACAACCATGCATAGCCGTCAGTTTCAGTCGAAATATGTCAAAATGCGAAAACGTCAGATTTTCTCTTCACTCCCCCTAAGGGTTCGGCCATAATAGGGTTATTTTGGGTTTTATTTTTCTATATTTTCTTTCTCATTTTATTTCACTTACTTAGGTTACCCAAAGGCTAGTTCAATCGCCGTTTTTCGGTTTTACGACTTTTACGCAACGTTTTGCGAATTATTATACTTTAGGCACATTTTGCCACTTTCAACACTTATTATTTTTACATTGATCCTTCCTCATGCCAATCACCACACAACCCATCTAATAACTTTTTCATCACACAACACAACACCAAAGTGTTCTAAAACATCAATTTGCTCAATTGTACATAAATGGTCGAATCTTGGTTAGCCCAACCAAGGATTTCCACTCAATTCCTATGGTCCACCACTCACATAATCACTTCATATCATCATATAATCACACTACAATTCACTATACCACACATTAACCCCAAAACTCAAAAATCCACTTCATGCACCAATTTTTTTTTCTAAGTTAAAATTTATTTTTTTCGCTTAAAATTTTCATTGCATTTCTAGCATTAATACATCATTCTAAGACATTATCATCTAATAGACATTTTCCATTTGAGCTCTCTAACACCACATATCACAAAATCCCTCTTTAGGGTCAATTATCACAACTCAAAATTTAACCAATGAAATGTTGAAATAACTCACACAATTGAACGGTATAAGGCTCCACCTAAGTATACTCCACCATTGGAGCATTTGAAAGCATCATGATCCCTCTTTATCCCTTGAAAACTGCGCCAAAACAGTGTGAGATCTCCTCACACACTCAATTTCAAGACTAAACAAGGCTACCAATGGCTTTACGAGGTGTTTTCCATCAAGATTCAACACAAACTTTGTTGAATTTGGTTGAGAATTGGTTGGCTTAGGGGAGGGGGAAATTTGCGCAAAAATGAGGGATTTGGAGCTGTTGGCCACGTGTGGAGAAGAAGAATGGATGGGAAGGAAGATGAATAGTAACTTTTAAGTGTTTAATTGACTTTAAGTGGGACCGGATCCCACGTGATTTAAAACTCACCCGAATTTCCATCTGATCATCACTAAAATTCACAATTTAAAAACCTAATGAGAAATTATAATTTTTTATCTTAACAAAATCCTTTAATTTTACTCCCTCAGATAAATTTGGAGCTTTCCGGTTATTCGAAAAAATACTGCTTTAAGCTACAACGCGTTCCGTTGACAAACTTCCACAAATTGACTTAAATCTTTCAAATATTATCAGAAATCATATTTCCTATTTCTATGGACCATTTAAAATCAATATTTGAAACCTAGAGCTCAAAATTCCAGTGGCAAGTTTTACGGTGCAACCTGACTGCGGTATTTTTACCCGCGAAAAACACTATTCACTGATTTTTCTGAAACTTGCCTATCCACTCAATTTTTCGTTCTGAATCCATTTCCAAGCTTATTTTTATCATCTGAGACCTTCTACTCAATTTTTATCTTCCTAGGGTTGCGTGTTGGCTAATTACCGTTTTGCCCTTTCTTTGTATTTTGGCCTAATCTTTGGGATTTTCACTAATCCTTCGCTTAATTACTCACTTAACACTTTAATTACTTAATCTAGAATTGTGAGGTGTTATAATTATGAAAAGTCTCATGTTAGTGTGTGGGGATAGTCATTGATTCTTGAAGTGGCTGGGCGTTACAAGTGGTATCAGAGCAGGGCCTCTTTCCTAGTACGGTGTGGTTGGAGGATGAACCAGGCGGAAGCTGGTGGGCATGTAATAATCAATAATATCCTTGTGATCAATGAAGTGGTGAATAAGAGAGGTTGAAGGCATAATAAATAAGTGTGTGTGTGTGTGTTGTGTGGGAAAAGTTTATCATTTTAAATGATATAAAATAATGTCATTTTAGGAGAGAGATAGACACAAAATAATTTTTTTATTTAAAATTTAAAATAAAAAAAACCACCCACTTTCTCTCTCCCATAATTTGTATTTCTTATGTCTATCTCTCTCCTAAAATGACATAACTTATGTCATTTAAAATGACAAACATCAAACCCTATATGTATATATATATATATATATATATATATATATATATATATGGGCCAGGATCATTTTACACCAATGTAAGTTACACTCTTAATCTTGTCCATTGATCTCACTTACATCTAAGGGCTCAAATTTGTTAGTAATGTGAGCCATTGGATACGAGTGGATCAATGGTCAAGATTGAGTGTAAGACTTCTAACTCTTACACCGGTGTAAGAATATCCTGCCCCTATATATATATATATATATATATATATATATATATATATATATATATATTCACCAAAATGTATTTATTACTAGTCGTCGTTAGAATACTTACTGGCTAGTAGGTATTCAAATATTTTTTTCCTATAATGAAATTAATCGATTACTTATCAAGAAGTAATCAATTACTTTTTTCCTGTTGAATATTCGATTACCAGTCAAGAAAGTAATCGAATATTTCTTGACAAAAGCTAATTACATAGCACATTTAACTCTAAAAGCATTTTAACTTGCTTACAACCACTTTATATGAAAGGTCTTTACTTGATAACAAGTATCTGAAGTTAACCTTTACCATAGATTTTTCAAATTTCTTTCAAGTGTTTCAAAGCCATTGATTATACCTGTATGGAAACAAGTTTACTTTGAGCTCATTCATGCAATTTTGATCAACTACCTTTATATTTGAGTCTAAGTCTAATAAAAAAAACTGCTTGTAGGTTCTTGGACTTAGGTTCTTCCATTGTAATTTGATCTTTAATCTTTTTTTGGACTTGGTCATATATGTCTTAATGGATTATGCATGTGTTGACTTGTTCAATTGTCTTTCCTTGACTTCTTTTTTGTTGTTACAAATTGTATGACTCTTGAAGTCTCTTTTCATGCTTGTTTATTATCATCAAAAAATTCGCATCTTTGAATCTTCATTTTGAATGCATTAGTTCCACATCAAATATATTTATATTCATGTTGACCGTAAACACAATTAAATTAAATTATTATATAATTGTATATTTATCACTACTTTTATTTATTAATTTGAGATTATTTAGACACTTTTTATTCAAAAAAATAAAATTGTTAGATTATTTGTATCGTATTATATCAAAGCATATAGTATACTAGCAGTGTCAATTTTGAATGTAACACCTTGTCGGCCGCCGATGTATTATCATAACATATGGTATTAAGTGCATCATATTTAAACTACGAAGCAGAAACTACACGTGTAAACGTAACACCTATACTTAGGTAAAAAGATGAATAAACTTTTTCATTTCCTTATGAAATTACTCGTACATCAAGAGGGAGCTCATTAGTTAAATTCTCAACATGCATACTTCTTAGGCACCTTGCCTTAATCCATGCATTTCCTAGTACCCAAGCTATCACATTACTTGCATCCAATACATAATTTACAATACCTAGCAATCTGTTGCATAAGTTTTTATTGCACAACTTGCAACTCAAGATAAAATACCATAATGGTCTATTTCATATTACGTCAATACACCATGACATTCAAATGTTAATATTACAAAACCCTATACATGTTTCTCTAAATATACATAGCTACTCTCCAAAATACTTAATCATCATATGCATTTATATAAATATGATTACATGGCATTTACAACAAAATGGTAATCAAACTACACCTGCTGTGCATTAGCAATCTAACCTGACTTCTTGCCACCTGATGCTCCAACACCATCAGTATCTGTACCTGAAATATGATCCCCATACGAGATAAGATAATAATCTCAGTAAACTAGGGGTCCTTGAAGGATTCCTCCACCCCTGCGTTCACTTTAGGTGTATAAGCAATAAAACAAATATAATACATCACACACACACATATATATATATATATATGTATATATCAATGCAAATGTCTGTCAAACAAAGCAAGCCATCCTTCTAGCTAACATGTCATCATTAGAATGCTCATATGGCACCTCCAAGAAAAGTAAGGGGTCCTTTTCCATGGTTTTACCCACTGAAGATTGCATCCACATAACTCCGGTCCCAAGGGAAGTCTATATTATAATTTGAAAGAAGTCTCGAAGGTTCTTCTCCTAAAGCACTTCTGAAAAGAGTATGGGTTCCTATTCTCAGGCATTAAACAAATAGTGCAAATAATTTTCTAGCCAGGCATCACATATAACGCATCTTACCTCATATGCATCAAACAAACAAATACAAAATTTATGCGTAATATCACATTTCAATGCAATTACACACTAACTATCCAAACCATTCTCCCTCAGAGCATAGTGGAACATATAAGGGGACTAATCCTAAAGCCTGAAAGCTTACCTCAAGTAGGCTTCCTATTTGTAACACCCCGTGTATACCGGTTTGTTAACATGTCATCGTATTAAGCCACACTTAATTAAAATTGCAAAATATCTTTTTCTTTTCAATTATGACGTCATTATCATTACCAAGTTGAATTACTTAATTCATTTCCAAAACATTGCCTGTATGTAAATGCAAGTAAACAACTAGCTACACTGAATAACCTCATATCATAAACAAGTGAGTATCTAAGTCACGGAACTACAACACATAGTCCGGACAATATCCTGATACATTATTACAACTCGAATCTAAAATAAGACATAGTCAATTAATGTGGCATGGACAATCCCCATGCTCACCAAATAAGGCCACAAGCCCAACATAGCCTCAACAACAACATCATAATCATAAAGCTAACAGTAAAATAGCAACAGACATATCCAACATCCAAGCATAATCATCATAAAAGCAGAAATATCACCTAAGCTCCGACCTCCTGCCGCCCGAGGTATCAACCCCAGCATTACCTGAACCTGAAATGGTGCCCCAAACGTGGGGTGAGAACTCTAAACAGAAATCTCAGTAAGACAAAGGGTCCTCAAGGATCTTTCACCCCAAGCTCACTTACATTTGCAATATAAGTTCAAACGCAGTTTAACAATATAAGTTCCAAAATCAGTGCAATGCAGCAGATAACTATGTCATGTGTGTTATAACAATTCTACTGATCAGAGAAAATGTAGGAATACGTCTATTACCCACATCAGTACACGCCCATGCTGTACCCGCCCACAGGACCACCCCATGGCTTCCTGTCTAGGCGTAACACCATATACATATTATAAGACAATTGCATTTAACAAATCATCAACATTTCAATAAAATAATACATGAAAAACACATAATGCATATAAACCATCCCCCCATGGGACACGGTGGAACCAAAAATGGCTAAACCAAGGAAACGAAAGCTTACCTTGCAAGCTAACTATCCAAGCCAAGAGTCCACGCAAGCTCAAAGCCCACAAACAGCTTAATCACAATCTGTTATACAGTAATTTGTCATCAATAACCATTGCTCAAGGTTACATTAAGTGATTAAAGCTTTCCATCTCATTTTAAGTCATTTTATGCAGTTTTTGCAAGAGGTATTCGAATACTCCTCGATGAGTATTCGAATACTCCAACTCTCCAGAAAATATTCGATTACTTTCTCTTAAGTATTCTGTAAGAAACCGCACCGCTAATTAAGGTAATTAATTAAATAAATATGAGAATTAGGAAATAATTCCATAATTGACCCTAATAAATATTATGAGGCTTTAATAATTGTAGTAAGTGAGTAATAATGTTGAAAGTCGATTTTCGGACGAAAAGCGCAGATACCGGTTCTGCTACCCGATATAAATGCGTACCGGTGAAGTTTCCTGAAAAATTATAATAAGTGCATGATAATTACTAGAATAATATGTAGGACTTGTAAAACGAGTTTCAAGTCAAAATAATGAGAATTGGTGCCAAAACTGATACTGGCTATGGAAAAGCGCGTACCGGAAAGGTGCTCCGAAAAATAAAATAAGAATATGAAAAATCTTATAAAAATGAGTAGGTTAAGATTCCAGAGTTTGGGATTAAAATATTTTGCTTAGTTATTAATGCTAATACTGTGTGTTAAATGCTAAATCACTATAAATAGGCCCTTGCACATTAACCTAGGATGATTCTTCTGCCACCTTACGTGAGAGAGTGGAGCCAGCTGCTGCCACCACCATTGCTTGGTCTTCCTTGCTTGATTTTGTGTCAAGTCTTCACCTTTTCTTCCTTTTTCACCATCTAAACACTATGGTTGGGTGTGGTTGAGACTTGTGTGGGAGGAAAATGACGATGGAATTGACGATGGCCAACCTTGAGATTATTCTGGGCATGGAATTGGCTGTCCAGGAACTGTGCATTGATTGATTGTTGGGCCAAGAAAGTGGTGATGTCTCCGTGTGGGTTCACATCCAGTTCCTCGACGTTCATTTCAGTCCTACAGGTAAGGAAGGCCTTGAGAGCAGGGGCATATGGCTATGTGATGTTGGGAGGTTTGGTGAATGGGACACATGAGGATCTCACTAGCATTCCTGTGGTGGGGGAATTCCTCGAGGTGTTTCCTGAGGAGATTCCTGAGTTTCCGCCATAGCGGGAGATAGAGTTCTCCATAGATCTGTTGCCTGGTGTGGGGCCTATTTCTTTGGCTCCATATCGGATGTCGCCACAGGAGTTGGCTGAGCTGAAGAAGCATATTGAGGACCTTTCAGGGAAGGATTCATTCGGCCGAGTGTGTCTCCATGGGGAGCACCGATCATTTTTGTGAAGAAGAAAGATGGGACTATGCGATTGTGCACCGACTACAGGCAGTTGAACAAGGTGACAATCAAGAATAAGTATCCCCTTCCACGGATTGATGATCTGTTGGATCAGCTTAAGGGTGCTTGTGTTTATTCGAAGATAGATCTTCGATCCGGATACCATCAGATCCGGGTAAAGATGGAGGTTGTCCCGAAAACCGCATTGCGCTCGAGATACGGTCACTATGAGTATTTGGTGATCCCGTTTGGACTCACCAATGCACCTACAGTGTTCATGGACTACATGAACAAGATTTTCCAGCCGTATCTGGATCAGTTCGTGATCATCTTCATTGACGATATTTTGATTTACTCCAAGACGGAGGAGGAGCATGCTGAGCACTTAAAGATTGTGTTACAAGTGTTGAAGGAGAAAAAGCTTTATGCTAAGCCTTCAAAGTGTTAGTTTTGGCTCAAGTCTGTGCAGTTTTTGGGTTATGTTATATCTGCAGAAGGAGTTGCAGTTGATCTAAACAAGATAGAGGTCGTGCTTGATTGAGAGAGGCCCAAGACGGTTACCGAAGTGAGGAGTTTTCTGGGTTTGGCCGGTTACTGCAGGAGGTTTATCAAGGGATTCTCCATGCTGGTTTTACCTTTAACTCGCCTCACTCAGAAGGAGACTTCATTCGTGTGGACTCATGATTGTGAGGAGTGTTTCTAGGAGTTGAAGGAGAGACTGACTACTGCACCTGTGTTGGTCCTTCCTGATCCTGCTAAGGAGATTGAGTTGTATACTGACGCCTCCAGAAAGGGGCTGGGCTGTGTGTTGATGTAGCTGGGTAAAGTCATTGCTTATGCTTCGAGGCAGTTGAAGCCTGATGAGGAGAACTACCCGACTCATGACTTGGAGTTGGCTGGGATTGTGTTTGCTTTCAAGATTTGGAGGCATCATCTTTATGGGATGAAGTTTGTTGTGTTCAGTGACCACAAGAGCTTGAAGTATCTGTTTGATCAGAAGGAGCTGAACATGAGACAGCGGAGATGGATGGAGTATATGAAGGACTACGACTTTGAGTTGAAGTACCATCCTGGCAAGGCCAATGTGGTAGTTGATGCTTTGAGTCGGAAATCCGTGAGTCTATCCAGTTTGACCATGGGCGATTGCGATATCATCGAGCAGTTTCGAGATCTGTCAGTGACCTCTTTGTTTGGGGGTGCACTTCTCAAGATGGAGACCGTGCAAGTTGAGAATGAACTTATGGCTAAGATTAAAGAGGCGCAAGTGCAAAGAGAGTGCCTTGAGTATGTGAGAAACCAAGACGGTGTGTCTTGGAATGAGGATGGATTGTTGACCTTTCAAAAGAGGATTGTGGTTCCTCGAGGTCCTTTGACTGTCGAGATTATGGCAGAGGCTCATAAGGGCCAGTTTACTATCCACCTTGGTGCTACAAAGATGTATCAGGATTTGAAGAGAAATTTCTGGTGGCCGGGCATGAAGAAAGATATAGTTGTTTATGTGTCCAAGTGCCTTATATGCCAGAAGGTGAAGATAGAACACCAGAAATCGTCTGGTATGCTTCAATCTCTTGAGATTCCGGAATGGAAATGAGATAGCATTTCCATGGACTTCGTGGTGGGTTTGCCAAAGACTCAGGCTGGTTATGACTCGATCTGGGTCATTGTGGACAGATTGACCAAGTCTACCCATTTTCTTCCAGTGAAGGTGAGTTTCACTATAGAGCGGTTGGCCTGTCTATACATTCGCGAGATTATGAGGCTTCATGGGGTTCCCGAGAGTATCATTAGTGATAGGGACCCGAATTTCACATCTCGATTCTGGGAGACGCTGCAGGAGGCTTTTGGTACACAGTTGAGACCGAGTATAGCCTATTACCCTCAGACTGATGGACAGACTGAGCGGACCATCCAGACCTTGGAGGACATGTTGAGGGCTTGCACGTTGGAGCTGGGCTCAACATGAGATAGGTACTTGCCACTGGTGGAATTTTCGTACAAGAACAGTTTCCATGCTAGCCTGGGAATGACGCCCTATGAAGCACTGTATGGTAGGAGGTGTCGGACTCCTACCTGCTGGTCTGAGGTTGGAGACAAGGAGCTTTTTGGCTTGGACTTTGTCCAAGATACCACCCAGCAGATCCAGTTGATCCGTGAAAAGTTGAAGCAGACGCAATCGCCAGAAGAGCTACTACGATGTCAAGCATCGTCCACCGGAGTTCAGTGAGGGTGAGCATTTGTGAGACTTTCATCTATCACCGGTGTTGGTCGGGCACTCGGAGTGAGGAAGTTGAGCCCACGATTTATTGAGCCTTATCAGATTCTTGGTAGGGTAGGACCTATTGTCTACTGGCTTGCCTTGCCTCCGAACTTGGCCAACATCCACGACGTGTTTCACATCTCTCAGCTTCGGAAGTACATAGCGGACCCTTCGCACGTGGTGCAACCGGATGATGTGGAGGTTCGGGAGAACCTAAAGATTCCCGTCGGACCACTCAGAATTTTCGATCGCGGCGAGAAGCAGCTTAGGAGCAAGACCATTCCGATAGTCAAAGTGCAGTGGACTGGGCGTACTCTTGAGGAGTGCACTTGGGAGCGAGAGGATGAGCTTCTCCGGCAGTATCCCGACTTTCGAGACAAGTATATTTCTGATTTTTAGGACAAAATCCTTAAAAAGGTGGGGTGAATATAAGAACTCGCACCGCTATTTAAGTTAATTAATTAAATAAATATGAGAATTAGGAAATAATTCCATAATTGAGCATAATAATTATTATGAGGTTTTAATAATTGTAATAAGTGAGTAATAATGATGAAAGTCATTTTTCGGATGAAAAATGCAGATACCGGTTCTGCTACCCGGTATAAACGCGTACCGGTGAAGTATCCCGAAAAATTATGATAAGTGCATGGTAATTACTAGAATAATATGTAGGACTTGTAAAACAAGTTTCAAGTCAAAATAATGAGAGCTGGTGCCAGAACTGATACTGGCTATGGAAAAGCGCGTACCGGAAAGGTGCTCCGAAAAATAAAATAAAAATATGAAAAATCTTAGAAAAATGAGTAGGTTAAGATTTCAAATTTTGGGATTAAAATGTTTTGCGTAACTATTAACTCTAATACTGCGTGTTAAATGCTAAACCGCTATAAATAGGCCCTTGCACATTAACCTAGGCTGATTCTTCAGCCACCTTACGTGAGAGAGTGGAGCCAGCTGCTGCCACCACCATTGCTTGGTCTTCCTTGCTTGATTTTGTGCCAAGTCTTCACTTTTTCTTCCTTTTTCACCATCTAAACACTATGGTTGGGAGTGGTTGAGACTTGTATGGGAGGAAAATAAATCTGGGACTTAGCTTCCTCACTCCTAGAGCACGTCCTACACCAATCACTGGTGATAGTCTCATAAAGACATGATTCTGTGCTTACTTTAATTTCTCCTAGATCATTTTGATCTGTTCTGCAGTGTTTTGTACCAAATCTAGTCCAAACAGTGGCCTTTCACCAATTTTAATCCAACAAGTAGGAGTTCTATACCTCCTACCATAGAATGCCTCATATGATGTCATGCCCAAACTGGAGTAGAAATTGTTATTGTACGAGAACTCTACTAGTGGAAGATATCTATCGCATATTGTACTATGCTCTAAAATGCAAGCTCTCAGCATATTCTCTAGAGTTTGAATGGTCCTCTCAGTCTGACCATCTATTTGAGGATGATAAGAAGTACTCAGTCTCGACTATGTACTAAAGCCTCTTGTATTGTGCGCCAAAAATGAGAGGTGAACTTCAGGTTTCTTTCATTGACAATGCTCTCAGGAACCCCATGAAGTCTCGCTATCTCCCTAACATAGAGTTTAACCAATTTCTCTATAGAGAAGCTCGCCTTCACTGGCAAAAAGTGAGCAGAATTTGTTAATCTGTCCATAATAACCTATATAGGATCATAACCAACCTGGGTCTTCAGCAATCCCACTACGAAATCCATAGATATATTATCCCATTTCCATTCTCTGATTTCCAGATGTTAAAGTAGACCTGAAGGTTTATGATGTTCAATTTTCACCTTATGGAAAATTAGACACCTGGAAACATAATCTGCAATATCCCTCTTCATACCTAACCATAAAAAAATCTTCCTTAAATCCTGATATATTTTTGTGGCTCCTGGGTGGATAGTGTACTGGCCTTTATGTGCTTCGGCCACTACATCCTCCATTAGTTGTTCTTTAGGTACAATTAACCTATTCTGATATAGTATAAAGCCATGACTATCATATGAAATATCTTTCTGCCTTCTTAAGGACACTAAGCTCCCATCTTGCTTCTGAGCCTCTTTAATTCTTTCAAACAACTCATTCTAAATTTCAATTGTCTTAGTCTTTAGGCTTCCATCACCTTTGCTCACAACTATATTCAAATCTCTGGATTCTTCAATCAATCTATATTCTCCCATCAGAAAGTTAAAAATAACAGTAGACTTTCTCTCAAAGCAACAGCTATTACATTAGTCTTGCCTAGATGGTACTTCAATTTAAAATCATAATATTTCATAAACTCCATCCATCTTCTATGTCTCCTGTTTAGTTCCTTCGGATCTAACAAGTACTTCAGAATTTTATGATCGCTAAATACTGCAAAGCTAACACCATATAGAAAGTGTCTTCATGTTTTCAAGGCAAACACTATGGCTACTAGCTCTAAGTCGTGAGTATAGTAGTTCTTCTCATGTGGAATCAACTGTCTAGATGCATATGCAACAACTCTTCTATCCTGTATCAGCACACAACGAAGCCCTCTCTCGGAGGCATCATAGCATATCTCAAACCACCCTTTAGGATCAGGAAGATTTAAGACTGGAGCTGTTGTCTATTTTTTCTTCAGATCCTGAAAACACTCATCATGCTCATGGGTCCATACAAATGGAGTACCCTTTTTGATCAGACGAGTCAAGGGTAGTACCATATGTAAAAACCCCTGAATGAATCTTCTATAATATCCTGCTAAACCCAAGAAACTCCTTATCTCAGACATATTCTTAGGTCTTTCCCAATCCATCACAACCTCAATCTTATAAGGATTCACTGCCACTCCATCAACAGAGATAACATTACCTCGGAAAGCCAAAACTCATACTTTGATGGCTTGGCAAATAACTGCTTTTCCTTTAAGACCTGCAAGACAATCCTTAAATAACCCTTATGATATTCTTCACTTTTAGAATAGATTAAGATGTCATCAATAAACACTATTACAAACTGGTCCGAATAAGGCTTAAAGATGCGATTCACATAATCCATGAATATAGTCAAAGCATTAGTGAGTCCAAACAGAATTACCTAGTACTCATAATATCCATACTTGGACCTGAATGTAGTTTTAGGAACATCCTCTAACTTAATCTGGATCTGATGATATTCGAACTAGTAATATATCTTGGAGAATACACAAGCACCCCTAAGTTGATCCAAGAGATCATCAATATATGGCAGGGGGTACTTGTTCTTGATTATCCCTTTATTCAGTTGCCTATAGTCAGTACACAATCTGAGGCTTCCATCTTTCTTTTCCACAAACAAAATTGGATCTCCCCAAGAAGATACACTTGGTTTAATGAATTGCTTAGCTACTAAATCTTCAAGGCGTTTCTTCAGTTCAGTCAATTCCAGAGAAGACATCCAATATGGAGTAATAAAAATAGGCCCCAAACCAGACAATAAAAAAATGGAGAACTCAATCTCCCTCTCTGGTAGAAGATGTGGAATCTATACTAAAAACATGTCCAAAAAGTCCCTCACCATTGGAATATTTATAATGTCTTGCTGAGTGCCACTAACCAGACTACCCAATTGAACATAATTGCATGCTCCTTCCTTTAAGGCTTTTCTATCCTGAAGTACTTATAAATAAGGATAAGAACTAGCAATACCCTAATTAGAAGACATCACAATCTTTTTACTACAACAGTCAATCATCGCACAATTCCTTGATAGCCAATCCATATCCAAAATAATCGCTAAGCTAAACATAAGTAAATAGACTAGATCCACTATGTAGTATGCCCCTCATACTTAAACATCACATCCTTACATACAGAGAAAGTGGTGCATCTCTCTCCCGTGGCCGTCACAACCTCCAAAAGGTGGGAAAACTCATAAAATGGTAAATGCAGTCTTACCATACAAGGACCAGCAATAAAAGAATGCATTTCTCCTGAATCGAACAAAACATTTACATTAGAGTCATTAATAAGAATAATACCTTTGACAAGGTTCAGAGTTTTTTTGAATGCTGTTGATCTAAGGTATAAACCCGACCTCCAACTTGA
This sequence comes from Gastrolobium villosum, assembly GCA_032173675.1. Taxonomy (NCBI): domain Eukaryota; kingdom Viridiplantae; phylum Streptophyta; class Magnoliopsida; order Fabales; family Fabaceae; genus Gastrolobium; species Gastrolobium villosum. Next base: position 18,055 of record JAVKPL010004289.1, read on the forward strand.
GGTCCTGCAACTGCTAGAACCATAGTGATTTGAGCGCTTGCAGCTCTGGTATCATGTTGAAGGCAATCCCTAGCATAATACACTGTCTTGCCACACTTGTAGCAAATAATATGACATGTGGGGCATGCTCCCTAATGTTCTCTCCCACAACCATGATATTTTAGAGCAGTAGCTGGTCTTGTAGAAGTTCCTTTCTGACTAGTAGCTTTCTTGAATTTATTGAGCGATTGCTTAACCTACAGATTCCTTCCCTTGCTCTGGTCATCAGACCTCCTTTCTTTTTGGTAAGAAGCTAAACTACCAGATTTCTTAGTCTCCATCTCATTTGTCTTCTTGCCTTTGTACCTACAATAAACTTGTTCAATTGCTCGACATTGATTTACTAGAGCACCAAAATCTCTTGCTCCAATTTTAGTTATCCTCTTTCCAATTTTCTCATTAAGACCCCTCTGAAATTTAGTTGAAAAATCTTCAGTATCAGGCATAGTCTTTCTGTAATAAGCATAATTCACCAACTCATTAAACTTTGCTAAGTACTCATCAATAATCATGCCATCTTGAATAAGATCATGAAATTCCCCTTGTCTTAGTTATCTAACGCCTCTAGAAAAATATTTTTCTATAAATAACCCCTCAAATAACGGCCAAGTGATTACTTGACCCTGCATCCCCATTAGCTCAAAGGTATTCAACATCTCCCTGCATTATATATGTAGCATACAATAGTTTCTATTGCTCAGTACACTGCATAGCCTTGAAAATCTTATCTAAAGATTATAGTCATTTTGCTACGACTATTGGTCATATGTCCCATAAATGCAGGAGGTTTATGCTTCTGGAAAGCATTTAGTTGTCTTTCCGTTGTTTTTGACTTATGGTTTATTCCATTTGCGGTCGAATCATACTATCATAGTGACTGGCACCAGCTCCCTCATGACGGCTATCCGCATCGTGATAATAAGCTCGTCCACTACTACCTCTTCATGGGAAGTATATGGAGGTGGAAACAACGGCAGCGGTGGTGGTGGTGGCTGGTTCTCTTTTCTACTAGCCCTTATTTCTTCCATCATTATTCTCATCATCTTCATGTTTTCCAGTCGATTATCCTCCAACACATCTTCATTCGTTTTTTTGTTAGATTCTAATGCAGCTTGTCTATTCGCTCTCCTATCTTCTAGATCATCTTGCCTATTTGCTACCATTTCTGCTTGCATAACAGCAAGGACGACAGTGATAGGATCTCGGTGTGCATTAGATGTTCTCGAGTACTCCTAGGATTGATTAACCATGATTATGCATATGTTACACAAATGAATGGGTTGATAAGGCCTACATTTGGTGATCACACGTGCATTATCATAATAAATATCTAAAAGCCACTCATAAACATCATATGTATTGCAATACATCAAGGAATTCCCTAGAAAGTACTCTGATACCATAAAATGTAACACATCGCCAATGTATCATCATAACAAATGGTATTAAACGCATCATATTTAAACAACGAAGCAGAAACTACATGTGTATATGTAACACCCACACTTGGGTAAAAAGATGAATAAACTTTTTCCTTTCTTTATGAAATTACTCATACATCAAGAGAGAGCTCACTAATTAAATTCTCAACATGCATACTTCTTAGGCGTATTGCCCTAATCCATGCATTTCTTGATACCAAAGCTATCCCATTACTTGCATGCAATACATAACTTACAATACCTAGCAATCCATTGCATAAGCTGTTTATTACACAACTTGCATCTCAAGATAAAATACCATAATGGTCTCTTTCACATATGTCAATGCACTATGGCATTCAAATGTTAATATTACAAAATCCTATACATGTTTCTCTAACCAAAAGTATACAAGTCATATACAAAATATGCATAGCTACTCTCCAAATACTTAATCAACACGTGTAGTCATATAAATCTGATTACATACCATTTACAATGAAATGGTGATCAAACTACACATGTTATGCGTTAGCAATCTACCCTAGCTTCTTGCCACGTGATGCTCCAACACCATCAGTAATGTACCTGAAATATGATCCCCACACGAGGTGAGATAATAATCTCAGTCCACTAGGGGTCCATGAAGGATTCCTTCATCCTTGAGTTTATGTTAGGTGTATAAGCAATAAAACATATATAATGCACAATTTATATATATATATATATATATATATATATATATATATATAAATCAATACAAATGTCTATCAAACATAGCAAGCCATCCTTCTGGCTAACATGCCATAACTGGAATCCTCATATGGCACCTCCAAGAAAAGTATGGGGTCCTTTTCCCACTTAAAATTGCATCCACGTAACTTGGTCCCAAGGAAAAGTCCATATTATACTTTGAAAGAAGTCCGAAGGCTCCTCCTCCCAAAGAACTTTCGAAAAAGAGTACGAGTTTCTCTTCTCAGGAATTAAACAGATAGTGCAAACACTTTCCTGGTCAGAGAATCGATCAAGTATGCATCACATACAAGGCATCTCACCTCATATGCATCAAACAAATATGTACACATATTGTGCATAATATCACACCTCGATGCAATTACACACCAACTATCCAAATCATTCTCCCTCGGAGCATGATGGGACATACAAGGGGACTAATCCCAAGGTTTGAAAGCTTATTTCAAGTAAGCTTCTTATTCAAAGCTTTCTTCAAGTTCATTCAATCCACTAACACTTGATTAATACTCCAAGCATATACACAATGACTTTGCTACTTGTAACACCTAATTCCAAGGTGAAAATACAATTACTCACACACATGACACATATATATACACAAAATACCAAGCTAGGCAATTTGGATTCCACCAAGATCACAAAGTTAGAAACTTACCCTAATCTTGACACCTTCAAGAATCAAGGTCTTGATCTGTGAAGTGGTCCAAAACTTGATCTTTCACTTGGATGACACTAGGCTCTCCACACTATGTCATCAAACAAACAATAGTCCACCATGAAAATCCGTCTCAACACCATAAATCATAGTATTCACTAATCATCCCACAACTTAAATCATGATTTTTATGATTCAACCAAGAAAGTTAGGATTTCTTACCATAGATCTCCTTAAGAAGATATTAGGAATGATTTCCAAACTTTTAGGTGGCGTTTGGTTGAGGGAATTTTTTTATGAATAATAGGAAAATAAGATTAGTGGGAAAATGGTTGAAAGGTGAGTTTGATAGGAAAATGTAAAAAAAGTTGTTTGGTAGGGAAAAATTTTACTGGGGAAATTAGATAACTTTTGTAAAAGC
>JAVKPL010004290.1:0-21295 GCA_032173675.1 Gastrolobium villosum
ACCATCTGGTATAGCAATACGATCTACCTCGGACCTAACATTGGCGCCGTCTGTGGGAACTCGATAAAATTCGATTCCCATACCACAATGACCAACACACGATCCACGTCGGGCAATGCTCAGGGGTCATCCCAAATGTCTGGTTTGGAGCAGCTCCAGGCTTCCGCTAACCCGGTTCTGGTGGACGTACAGGTCGAAGGGGTCGGATTACAGGGGCCGACTCCTAGACCACCAATCGGAAACACAACAATTGTAACCCGCCCATCTGAGCCACCAAATGTTACCTCAATGGCGATGGGTGCAATCCTCCAGCGGATGCAGGAAATGGAAAATAGATTCCTAACCCAGCAACGATTAGATGCTGAAAGAATGACAACGCTTGAAGCTGAATTACGAAATCGGACCGCTCAAGGCGGAACCGGAAGCAGATCACAAGCCCAGGACGGGGGAAACCAGCACCAAAATACTGACGGAAACGCTAATGCAGGCAACGGTGGTACCCAACACCAAAACGCCCCCGCTGCCGAAGTCAATGTCCTGGAAACTCTGGCTCTTCACCTCGGCAATCAGCAAGAGGTCGGAGGCCAGAACAATGCCAACAACCAAAATTATCTGAACGACGATGAAGCTAATGATAGCCCATTCACTAAAAGACTAATGAACCTGGCCATCCCCCGAGATTCAAAAGCACCAGAATACCTCCATATGATGGGAGTCAAGACCCGGAAGCCCACTTGGAGGCTTTCAAAACTGAAATGTTGTTTAATGGGATCACGGGACCCATCAAGGCCAGAATTTTCGCAACAACCCTAACGGGACAGGCAATGACCTGGATCACCAGGCTGCCCAAAAATTCAATTGACTCGTTTGAAGATTTAGCTCGGACTTTCCGCCTCAACTTCGCAACTAGCAAGTGCATCCCATGCCGGCATATGCACTAGGAAGAATTCGTCAGAAAGATAATGAATCATTAAGAAAATACCTTGATCGATTCAAAGATGCAGCACTGAAGGTCTGCGGTCTCACCGAAGCCGTGCACCTCCACCTAATCATTTCGGGATTAGATGTTGACTCCCCACTTGCTAGGTCAATCTACAAGAACCCGGTCAATGACCTCGAAGAGTTCCGACGTAGGTCGGATAAATACATCGATGTGGAGGATATGCAGCAGGTTTACGTCGAGTCTCGGGGGCGGAGCCCGTCAAGAAGGAGTCCAAACAAGAAGAACGGTAGAGATCGGGATCACAAGGGGTCCAAAAGAGGAAACGAGGCTCGCGAGAAGAAGGCGGAAGATCGCTCTCCCAGAACGAAGTTTGAAGACTACACCCCACTAAACATGCCCAGATCCAGGATCTGGAGAGAAGTAGCTCAAACGGAAATGCGAAACGTCGACCGACCTCGTCCCCTTAAAGCAAAGAGCGGACTTGACAAGAGCAAATATTGTGCATTCCATGACCAAAACGGCCACATTACGGACGACTGCTGGGACCTTCGAGACGCAATTGAAAAACACGTCAGAGAAGGGAAGTTGAAACAGTACATAATTCGTACACAGGGGAAGAAAAACAACAAGCCCAGACAAAAAAGCCGAAGCCGAAGCCGAAGTCCGAGGCGTGGAGACAAAAGAGACCATAGACAAGACCGCAATACCAAAGGCAAGGAAGTCGACGACAGAGCGGAGACTTTTCCCGAAGCAGAGTTTGAATGCAATGTAATTAGCGGAGGATTTGGTGGCGGAGGAGACTCGGCGAATGCCCGAAGGAAATACTTGAAGGAGGTCATGTCCATTAGAGATCGGCCAACTTTTAAAGCGAAGCTCAATGAACCCGAACCCCCTCCGATATACTTCACCAGAGCAGAGCTGGCAAGGGTCGTGCCAGGGCATACTGATGGATTGGTAGTCACTGGAGTGCTAGTCAACTGCCGAGTCAGGAGAATTTTCCTTGACCACGGAAGCTGTGCGGACATAATTCTCTGGGATGCTTTCAAGAGAATGAATTTGGATGAGAAGGACATGAAACCATGTGTTACCGAGCTACTGGGGTTTAATGGAGCACCATCCCCACCGAAAGGTTATATCGACCTCAAACTAACTCTTGGCACGAAGGATTCCTTCCGTACTGAGAGGGTTCGTTTCGTGGTAGTAGACACTTCCTCTTCTTACAACGTAATCATTGGTCGTCCTACCATTCATGAGTGGGACATGATGATATCTACTAAGCATCAACTCATGAAGATGCCAGGGCCAAATAACGAAATCATCACCATTCCTGGAGATCAAAGAGAATCAAGGGAATGTTATTATGAGACTATACGAGCCCATCACGGTGACCCAGCATCCCCTCCCCGGGTAAGGGGGAAGGATCAAAAGATCGGGCCTTCAGGACGGCCGACAGAGAGGTCAACTTAGTCGAGCTCGACATGAGAGAGGAGCTACAATCGCCACGACCGCAACCTGAGGGCGAATTACAAGAAGTCGAGATCCGTGGTGACGGCCAAGGACATACAAAGGTCGGAAAGTCTTTGGAGCTAGAGTTTCAAAACGAACTCGTATCATTCCTAAAGACAAATTCTGATGTATTTGCTTGGAAGGTCTCGGAAATTCCTGGAATTGATCCAGCCTTTTGTTGCCATAAGCTCTCAATGTATCCGGGAGCAAAGCTGGTATCCCAAAAGAAAAGGAAGATTGGGGTGGACAGACAGCAAGCTCTAAGTGAGCATGTGGACGAACTCCTGGAGGCCGGATTTATTCGTGAAATACAGTACACCACTTGGCTGTCAAATGTAGTAATGGTTAAAAAACCAAGTGGAAAATGGAGAATTTGTGTTGATTACACAGACCTAAACAAGGTCTGCCCAAAGGACTCATATCCATTGCCTAACATTGACCAGCTAGTTGATAACTCATCTGGCTTCCAGTTGCTTTCATTTATGGATGCATACTCGGGATATAATCAAATTCCCCTTCATCCAGATGACCACGAGAAGACAACTTTCATTTCTGAAAAAGGAAATTTTTGTTACAATGTTATGCCTTTCGGCCTCAAGAACGCTGGGGCCACTTATCAAAGAATGATGAACCGAGTCTTCCAGACGCAGATCGGAAGAAATCTGGAGGTCTACATTGACGATATGATCGTCAAGTCGATAAGCACTTCAGCACACATCGCTGACCTCGGAGAGACTTTCGAACAACTAAGAGCTCGGAAGATTAGGCTGAACCCAGCCAAATGTGCATTTGGAGTACCAGCAGGAAAATTCCTAGGGTTCATGCTTACGAATCGAGGAATAGAAGCAAATCCCGACAAATGCAGGGCGGTATTGGAAATGAAACAGCCAGAAAACAAAAGGGAGGTCCATATGGTTGTGAAGCAATGATTCCGGTTGAGATCGGAGAACCGTCCTGGAGAAGGGCACAAAGATTGCAAGGCACTGAAGGCCAAAATGAGGAAGCATTGTTGATTGAGCTAGACCTATTGGATGAATGCAGGGAGAACGCCAGATATAAAAATATGATGGCTAAGCGCTTAGTTACGGCTAGGTTTAATAGGAAAGTGAGACCTTGGTCATTTCAGAGCGGCGACCTAGTTCTGAGAAGAGCTGACATTGGTAATAAAAATGCCAAAGATGGAAAGGTCGCAGCAAACTGGGAAGGCCCTTACAGGGTTAAGGATAATCTCGGAAAGGGAGCCTACACTTTGGAAACTTTATCCAAGAAGCCAGTAAAAAGAACTTGGAATGCCGACAAGCTAAAGACCTATTACAGTTAGGTTTAAAAGCGTAGTCAGGTGCTAGACTCTTGTCCACGTAAATAAGGCGGGTCGTTGAGCTCAGTCATTAGGTAGATTTTATTTCAAGGCAAATAAGCGGGCTATAAAGCTCGGATTTGTAAAGAAATTTTCATTATGAATAAATGAGCAGTTATTACTAAACGCTTCCATTTATGATTCCGACATGTCACGATCATTAAAGAAACAAATTTTTGTTGACGAACAAAAAGAAACTAATATACTTTCTAGATCGGCCATCAGGGACTCGCAATTTGCAAAGACAAATAAAGATGAGACCAAAATGGTATAACAAATTGACAATCTCGGGTCAACCAAAAGTAAGTTTATAAATTCAAAAGCCGAACTGAACACGGCAAGGTTTACAAGATACTACAAAAATAAACTAAACCTAAGGGGTTCCAGTTTCGGCCTCCTCCTCGGAACCCGGAGATCCCGGAACAATGACGCCGTCCTTCACCTCATAAGACACGTCCATTCCAGCTTCAATAAGCCCGGGGTTCAGAACTCGGGCCTGAGCAATAGCATTGTCAAATGCTTGGACGGCCGCGTTAACCACCACGGTCTTAGCCTCCTCAAAATCGGCGGTCGTTTGATCGAGCTGAGTCCGGAGTTCCTGAAGTTGGACATCTTTATCTCCTAGAGATTTGGAAAAGGTTTCTTTCTCAGCGCTCAGCTCGCTGACCTTGGCGTTGGCCAACTCCAAACTCTTCCTCGCCGTTTCCACCTCCTTCTGCAGCTCTCCAACTTTGGCTTCCAGGTCGGACTTAGACTGCTCTAGCTCCACGACCTTAGAAGTAAGGGACGACTTGGCTGCATTAGCCTGGTCCAGGTTTTAGAGGAGGTCTTGAAAGATTTGAATTAATGAGGTCGTCTTCAAGGCATCCTCCTCCATCCGCTTCAGCATGGCCCTTACAGTGGAAGTCAGGCCAGAGTTCAGAAAGAGACTCGGAGGAGGTTTCAAAGCCGCCCTAAGACGGTCCGAGACACCCAACCTCCATAGCTCCCCCGACTCTAAACTAAGAAGGTTACCCTGGGAAGCAGGAATAGGAGCTGGACTCGGCGAAGAGGGGGCAACTGGAATCTCAACAAGAACCACCACGTCAGCAGGCAGGTCCTCACCCAAGATGATATCTACCCGTCGTCGTTTAGAAGCTTCGGGTTCGAGAGAGGCAGCCTCTCGCGACTTCCCCTTGCCAGATTTCTTGGGTAGATACTTCTTGTATTCGGCCGACGTCATGCCAACTGTAAATCAGAAAAACAGTATTATCAAGGTGTTACAAAAAGGTAGTTGTCAAAAGTAACATAAACTTAACATACATACCGAACTCATAAATGGCATCGTCTCCAAACTTATCTACTATTCGACTTAAGTCGATGATGCCATAATCATCAACATACTCGATTATAATTCGCACCGCGAACCTCTCGTCTCGGGAAAGCGCGGTCAGGGGAGTGGCGTAATTTTTTGGACGACGTCGGTAATGTTTTCGCGTCCAATACAGCTCGAAGTGGCATAAAAGGTTCCCATCATCCAGCAGTTCCTTGCCAAACCATGGGAGGGAATCAGGGCGTGAGGCCACTCTAAAATAGGCATTCTTGAAGCCTTTGAAGGACTGTGAATAAGGGATGAAAATTCCCCTACCAGGAGTACCTCGGAAGGTAACCCACCCTTTCCTTTCTTTTAACTCGGCACCACTCCGAGCCGTGTAAACATCAAAAAAGAAATAAAAAAGGGAGACTGTACAGGGAAGGAAAAGGTAAGAGCACAATTGCTCAAAACCACGGATAAAAGCCCATGAGTTGGGGTGGAGTTGTGAGGGCGCTACTCTAATCCGTCGCAACACAGCCATCTGGAAGTCTGTGAACGGAAGCCGAATTCCGACCTTGGTGACCAGATCCCGGTAAAAAAAGAAGAAGCAGGGCTCGTCCGATATGGGACCTGCACATACCGGGTAATCACCCGCAGTAAGAAGATCGACCCCGTCGGGATTTCCAAGAGGGAGCTGGGAGACGTCGGCTGGGGTCATTACAGACCGCATATGAAGGATTTCTAGAAGAACCCACTCATCAACATCAGAATTTTCCATTGTCAGGTCCCTGGAACACGAAGGAGTTGGATCAGAAATAAAATCAACCTGACTTGACCTGGAATCATCTAAATCAGATGGTAACGGGCCTGGACTCCAAGAAAAAGGGACAGAGTCATCAGAACTACTAAGGAGATCGACAAAAGGCACCTGACTGGATGCCGAGTCATCAAAATTAGAAGGGACATCCGACGTGGGAAAACCCAGGTCGGATGAAGAAATGCTGGAAGAACTATTACTCAACTGGAAAGGTGGGATCCGATTTAAAACAGACCTCGAACCTTGTCCGAGCGGTAGAGGAGGAAGAATGAAGGACAAAGGAACTGGCTCAGAAAAGGAACTCGATCTAGAAATTGAAGCTTGAGGAATCGAGGAGGACGTACTTCTAGTGAAAGATGGTTGGGCGTGTTCACCCCTACGTCCCCTCCGGCCTCTACCTCTCCTACCACGAGCACCTCTGGAGGTCTGACGACCTCCTCGGTGACCTCGGAGAAGCTGCTGGAGCCTCTCCTCTTCGGTGTACTCCCTGCCGTAAAACCAATATTGAACAGATCTCGGCAACCTCCCTATCATGTCCTCAGACACCTCTCTACTATCATTTCAGCCACTTGAACCACCAGGAGTGTCCATCACCCACTTAAAGGGTGAGTAAGGCAGGAAGCACTCCTCCCCAACAGGATAATGAACAATCAAAAACAAGAAAAATAGAAATCTACAAAGGAACAAAAAAAAGAAAGTTACCTGGTTGAAAACTGGAGAGAAGAAGTGGCGAATGAAGTGTGTCTTGACAATGGAGAAACACAGGAAAAACCCTATGGGATACGCAGGAAAACAAGAAGTAAGAAAGAAGCCAGGAGGTGACAAGCTGATATATATAGTGGGTTGATGAAGTGGGAAGTGCAAAGGCCAAAGGGGGGTCTTCGAAGCGTCTGGGCAAAATGGGAATTTCACCGTCCTGCACGCCCTGCACCCCCTGCAATCTCTGCACGCATTTAATGCTCTCAATCATGGCCTAGGCTAGGCTCAGTATATAGCACCCTGCACGATGTGCGAAATACCAATAAACGGAACACACGTGTTCTGTTATAACCATCATTGCAGGCATGAAACGAAAGGTCAGGGAAGTGTAATGAAACGAAGGGTCATGCCAATAAATTCCGACATCCAAAATCTGCTGACCTCACCAATTTGATCAGGATTCATAACGTGAAGATATGAACGGAGTCACGACCTCCGACCTATCTAACGCATGGGGAATTGGTTCAAGGAGCGGCAAGGTCAAAAATAACCAAGTAGGCAATAAATCATCTCGGCATTCCGACATGCGGAATACCGAGCTGGGGGGCAACTGTTACGGATGAAGGTCTCCTATCAAGTGCCGCCCTAGGATATCTCCATAGGAGATATGGCCAGATCTCAACAGTTGAAACAAACTGATTGAGGCCGACTAAGTCGGACAAAATCTCAACTGAGCGAGCTCAGCGACTGGAAAACCTAGCCAGGTAACCCTATAAATAAGAGCTCAGACATCCCAGGTACTCACCTCTGAATCACCTTGCTTACTCCACTCATAGTGCACACACCACCCCCTGGTTGTAAAACCTATTGCTTGTGCGCAGTGATTGGGACCTCAGCATTTAAGCCTAGTATATCAGGCAGATATGCTATCTCTGAGCGCATACCATCTGGTATAGCAATACGGTCTACCTCGGACCTAACAAGAGAGAATTTGAATGAGTGGTTGTGATCAAATAACAAGACCACATGACCACTTTTCCACATAAGATGATCCACTCCCTTCTTAGTCCGTATGCACACCGACACAAAATATGGGATCCTATACAATATGGCACTCCGACACGTTAATTCTACAAAATATTAGATTTTGATATGTTAGGACATATTTTGATATTAAATAATATTTTTAATTTATGTAGTATATATTATATTTAAGGGGATTAGATCTGTCATGTTATAGGAATCAAATTTGTTGTCATGTTAACAAAAGGACAAAATATATAATATTAAAAAAAGTGTAGGAATTATATCTGTCAATGAATTGATTTTGTCCTTTTCTTAACATGACAATAAATTTGATTCCTACAACATGACCCGTGTAATTCCTTGTATTTAATATTCAATAATTTTAAAAATAAAAATAAAGTTAAACTTATAATACCCATCAGTTTTGTAAAGAAACATAAGATATTAAATATACAAATATTTATATTAAACTCAATAAAATAGTAATCGTAATTGAACGAATCGAATAGTTGGAATTAAAAAAGCAATGCAACACAATCTTTGAATCTTCTTTTGAGTCTCTGTAATGCATATTGGAGTGTCAGGAAGTGTTGGTGTATCAGAAAGTATCATACATAATACATCAGATGTTTTGAAGTGTCGGTTATTCATAACTTATAGATTGAAAAAGTCTATTTTTATTTTATCTTATAGGAAGTAGTGATATAGTTGCCTAGTCTTTAAGGAGTTGTGGAAGGATGTGGCTGCGTTAAGTGATGGAGTGTATCTCTTTGTTGATATATTTCAATTTATTTATTTTTCAGTTTTTTGTGTTGCCTATAAAAGCCTATATCAGATTGGTGTATGATGAAACTTGAATATCAAAAAGAATATGGAGAAATTGTGTGTCAGAATGTGATGAAGACCTGGATCTAAGTTTAGTACAATAACAGGAAGCAAGGAGCACTGTAGGAGAACGCCAAGCTGAAAACAGCGAAAAGCAGATACAAAGATAGAGAGGAGAGGAAACAGAGTCAAAGCTAAACCAAGGGTTAAACCACCATTTTTAAAGTTTTTTTGGACAAAAGAATTATCTGATTAAAGTTGATTGGATAAGTTTTTCCAAAGTAATGCAGTCAAACATGTCACCTATGCTGACGAGACGGGACTCGTGCCACATCAGCGCGTCATAGGCGTCCAATTACCGTAAAGCTTCGAAAGGCCATAACTTGTGACTTGGGTATCCAAATCAGATGATTTTTTTTATTTCAAATAACTTTTCGAGATCTACGCAATGACACCTCATTTGACATATTTTATCTCCCACAAACATAGTTTGAATTTATAACAATTGTACCATAATCACAAGAGTGTTTATCCATAAGATCTTCAAACTATGTTTGTGGGAGATAAAATATGTCAAATAAGGTGTCATTGCGTAGATCTCGAAAATTTATGTGAAATCAAAACAAAAAAATCATCTGATTTGGATACCCGAGTCACAAGTTATTGCCTTCCGAAGCTTTACGATAATTGGATTGCCTACGTGGCCCGAGTCACCTATGCTGACGGGACTAGTCCCGTCAGCACAGGTGACATGTTTGACTGCATTATTTTGGAAAAACTTATCCAATCAGCTTTAATCGGGTAATTTTTTGTCCAAAAACTTTAAAATAGTACTTTTTCCTAAACGAAAGTGAAAAAAAAGTGGTTTGAAGTTAATTATAAGTTTGTTTGGACGTTTATTTTTTTAAAAATAAAAGTTATAAAAAATTAATTTTTTTTATGGAAGCTAAAAACTTTAATTTAAAAAAAACAGTAGTCAAAAATTAAATATTTTTTAAAAAAATTAAATAGCTTTAATTTTTATAAAATACTTTTAAAATAATAAATAAATAAAATATTCCCTTTTAAAAGGTCAAATAAACAGGCTCTATGTTGTGGGTCCGATAAAAAAAAAAAAAGGAGCCTAGTGGCGCCTTTTTTTCAGAAAGGAAAGGCTATTTTTTTTTTTTTGGTAAATAGGAAAGGCTATTTTAGTTTGTTCTTCAGGGGCGTTTGCTTCGCATATTTTAATTTGAAAGCTGGGAAAGGTTGTATACCATGTTTGATAACCAAGAAAGCACAAGTTTCTCTGGATAAAATATTGCCAGTTTTTTTCTTCTCTTTGTTAAAATCTGTACGGCTCTGGAATATTGATGACTATCGAATAAATGGAATACATATTTAGCTGAGTTTGTTAAAATAGAATCAAGAATAAAAAGATCAATATAGCTTTGTTTGTGATTGTATGTTTTCATGAATTATGGAGCAACAGTGGGACAACAGTGGTACCAAAGTAAGGATAATTTTGACATTTATTTTAACATCCCCATCAATGTTTTACAATTTACTAAACATAGCATTTATAAAATTAACTCAATTTTTACGATAATTTTTTTTCCAACCAAACACTTTTTCGCACGTTAGCTAGCAAAAAGTCCTTCCCACCATATTTCACTAATAATTATTAATAGAGTTCAGAGAAGAACAGAGAGAGAAGAGAGAAAAAGCCATGGAAGGAAAACTTTATCTTGTGATTGTCAATTGATTTCAAGAAGAGATGCACAGCACCCTAGACTTATACAGACCCAAGAATGCAGATACAAGGGGCTGCCCGTTTGCTTAACAGCAACAGAAAACACAGCTGTCCGTTTACTAACAGTAACGGAAATACAACAAACAAACAGAATGGTAAAAGTGAAATAATCACATACATCAGGTGTAGATTAACAACAATATTCTATATACTCTTAATACACCCCCGCAAACTCAGAGATTTTGGATAGTGTCCAAAACTCTGAGTTTGTTCCTCAATTCAAAGAATCTGGTAGATGGAAGAGCCTTGGTGAGAGTGTCAGCAACTTGGTCTTGAGAAGGAACATGAGATACAAGCAATTCATTGGCTAGAACTCTCTCACGAACAAAGAATATATCAAGTTCCATATGCTTAGTGCGGGCATGAAGAACTGGATTGTGAGATAAAGCCACCGTGCTCAAGTTATCACAGAATACAGATGGAGTTGAAAAAGAAACATGCAATTCCCGTAGGAGAGATTGAATCCATAGCAGTTCTGCACATGTGAGAGCTAAACTCCTGTATTCAGCTTCAGTACTGGACCTTGCCACCAAGGTTTGCTTCTTAGACCACCAAGAGACAAGATTAGGACCCAAGAAGAGACAAGCACCTGAAGTGGAGCGTCGATCGTCTGGGTCACTTGCCCAATCCGCATCACAATAAGCAGTGAGAGGAAGTGGGACAGTAGAGGAGGCAGAATGCAAGTGAAGACCAAATGTGGTAGTGCCTTTTAAATATCGAAGGATTCTCTTGACAATTTTCCAATGCTCAACAAGAGGTTGAGCCATAAATTGACAGACTTTGTTGACAGCAAAACTGATCTCAGGTCGAGTGATTGTAGCATATTGGAGAGCTCCAACAATAGACCGGTAATGAGAAGGATCATCAAAATAATGTGAGCCATGTTTGCTGAGCTTACAATTAGAAGGCATGGGGGTAGCAATGCTCTTTGCATCATGCATTGCAGATCTGCTTAGAAGATCACGAATGTATTTGGCTTGAGATAGAAAAATAACATCAGGAGCTGGTCTCTTAACTTCAACCCCCAAAAAATAGTCCAAATCACCAAGGTCCTTTAGAGCAAAGATGGAGTGAAGATTAGCTATCAACTGTTGAATGAAGTTAGCATCATTCCCGGTGATAATAATGTCGTCTACATAAACTAGTATGTAGATACATTTGCTGCTAGAGTGAAGCAGAAACAGAGACGGATCACACCTACTAGAAGAGAATCCCAACTGAGAAAGAGATAGCTTGAGTTTGTCAAACCATGCCCGTGGTGCTTGTTTGAGGCCATAGAGAGACTTATTGAGTCTGCAAACTAGATTTTTATCATTACATTCAAAACCTGGCGGTTGAGTCATGTAAATCTCTTCCTCCAAATCACCATTTAGAAAAGCATTGTTGATGTCTAATTGTCGAAGAGGCCAGCCATGAGTAAGAGCCAGAGTCAACATGATGCGAACTGTAACTGGTCGAACAACAGGTGAAAATGTTTCATTGTAGTCAAATCCGGCTTGTTGATGAAATCCCTTGGCTACCAATCGAGCTTTGTACTTGTTAACAGTGCCATCAGCATTTTCTTTGACACGAAAAATCCATTTACATCCAATAGGCGACCTGTTAGAAGGCAAAGATACAAGTGTCCATGTATTGTTAGTTTTAAGAGCAGTAAACTCAGCCTGCATAGCCTCCAGCCAGTTGGAGTTAGTGAGAGCCTGTTTGACTGTAGATGGCTCTATATGACTCAAGAGGGCAATAGAACGAGCAAGAGACTTAGATCTAGTAGTGATAGAGTGAGTGGAAGAAGGTGGACTAACCGAGATGGAGGGTGCATACTCAGACTGAGATGAAGGAGGAGAAGAAGGAGCAGGAGAAGAAGAAGTTGCGTTAGAAGAATGACTAGTAGAGTGAACAGCCTCTGGTGATGAAAGAGGACTGTCATTTGGTGATTGAAGAGAATTACAGTGATCTTGAGGCTTTGGCAAAGAGGATCCGGATGGGGTACAGATTAGAGGAATAATAGGAGGGCTAGACACTGGAGAGAAAGAATGCTTACTAGAAGTCCATGAATCATAGGGAAAACAATACTCATTAAAGAGTACATTTTTTGACACATAGATTCTGCCATCAGAATTTTGACAAATATAACCTTTGTGGCTTGAAGAGTAACCCAAAAATAGGCACTCTTGAGAACGAAATTCAAGTTTGTGTTTGTTGTAAGGGCGAAGATAAGGGAAACATGAACAACCAAAAACTTTGAGAAATTGATAATTTGGAGCTGATTTAAAAAGCTTAGTGTAGGGGACAGCATAAGACAAAGCGGCTGTTGGTAGCCGATTAATAAGGTACACCGCAGAGGTAAAAGCAAAATCCCAAAATTTAAAAGGAAGAGAGGCATGGGAAAGAAGAGTGAGACCTGTTTTCACTATGTGTCTGTGTTTGCGTTCTACAACACCATTTTGGTGATGTGTATGGGGACAAGCTATACGATGCAATATGCCATGAAGCTTGAGGTATTGGGGAAACACTCTAAATTCACCTCCCCAGTCAGTTTGGACAGCTTTAATAGGAAGTTGAAATTGATTGATAATCATTAAATGAAATTCTTTAAAGATAGACAAAGCATCATATTTTTGTTTTAAAGGATAGATCCATGTATATCTAGTTGAAGCATTCACAAAGGAGATGTAATAAGAGTATCCAGAGATTGATTTTACAGGGGCTGGACCCCAAAGATCACTGTAAATCAGTTCAAAAGGGTTATGGTAGACAGTAGATGAAAGTGAGGAAGGTAAGCGATGAGCTTTGCCAACGCAACAGGACTTGCAAAAATCCAAGACAGTTTTATTATTGAATGAGATATTACAGGTACTAAGTATATTTTTGACAGCATCAGTATGTGGATGTCCTAGCCTACAATGCCACAAAAAATATTGTGAATGTGTTTCACAAGATACATTTTTATGCAGACTAACAACAGAAGAGGAAGGACTACATGATTGTACAGTGGAACTATTACAAACAAAAGGAGATTGAGTATGTGAAGTATTATGTGAAGAAGACTTTGAAGAGGAATGTGTTTCTTGAAAGGCTTTGATGTCTGAGAAACAATACAAGCCATCTTGACCAACATTGCCTTGAAGGAGGACTTTATTGGACACCTGCGATTTAACATAGCAAATAGTAGGATGAAACTCAAAATATACATGATTATCTTGAGCAAACTTACTGACACTGATCAGATTCTTCATAATCGAAGGAACATGAAGTAAGTTTTTCAAGTGTAGTTGAGTGTGTGTATCAACAGGTGAAACAAACTTAGAAGAGCCTATAGCATTTACAGTCAAACCTTGCCCATTTCCAATTAGAACTTGGTCCGAGCCAAAAAGTTGTTGACTCTGCATCAGATTCAAAGGATTAGCAGTAATGTGATGTGATGCTCCAGAGTCAGGATACCACTCCAATGCATGTGTTGTTGGAGTTGGAAGAAGACCAGATTGAGCATACATAGCTTGTGGTGGAGATGGAGCAGTACACATAGCTTGTGTTGGAGATTGAGCAGCATACATGGCTTGTGGTTGTGCAGGATTGTTGATTTGACGAATATACTGAAAAGAACGTTGTTGTGGTTGAGAAGAAGAACCAAAATACTGTTGATTCATTGCATCAGTTGGAGGAGGAAGGTTGGGAACAAAATTTTCATCATATCGAAACCAGCAGGAGCGAACGTCATAACCATACTTGTAACAAAGTTGACAGTGAACATTGGCTCTAGCTCCACGACCTCTTCCTCTGTTGTTTCTGCCATTAAACCTTCCTCGACCACGATTGAAGGAGCCTGTAGATCCAGATCTGCCATAATCATTGTGCAAAGAGGTAGGATTCATGCTTTGTTTCTGGCTCACTGTAACAGGAGTAAAATGAGCATCTTCATCATCGGATTGCTTCTGAACCATTGTATGCTGAGTAAGATTGACAGTTCCCAAATCATTGAGAAGATTCTCGTTTTGCTTCAGTAGAAGTTGTTCATGTGCCAAGAGCTCTATTGCAAGATCATCCAGAGAATATTGCTTCTCACGAGTGTGAACGCTGAGAACAAAAGCGTTGTATTCAGATGGTAAACCTTCAAGAATAGACTCAATGTGCTGATCTTCTGGTATTGAATTTTTTATGGCTTTGAGAGAGTGACAAAGAGATTTGATGCGAGACAAATACTCTTGCATCGTTTTGCCTCCTTTCTTTATCGATTTGAGTTCAGATCTGAGATGTCTTGCTTTAGACTTCATTAATCCATGAAATAGTTTATGGATTTTCTCCCAAGCTTCATGTGAGTGATGCACACCAAGGATTTCGTTGACAACAGATTCAGAAAGAGTAGAAAGCAGCCATGTGAGAAGCATCTGGTCTTGCGTCAGCCATTCAGTGTATTCAGGATTCTTTTCTTCGTTCAGACGATCTGCCTCTGACAGGAACTGTAGGGGAATTTTAGGATTTATCAAGAATCGATGCAGATTATGTGAAGTAATGATCGGTTCAACTATTTGATTCCAGAAAAGATAGTTCTCTTCTGTCAATTTCACCGAGATCTGGTAGTGAAATAGAGACGGAGCTTTGTTTTCCATAGAAGAAGCTTTATGCACAGTAGATCTGGTTCCACTGATTCGTGGTGGAGAAGATGAAGCGGAAGCCATGGAAGAAGCAAGAAAAATGGTTCAGGCCCACAGAGTGAGCTCTGATACCATAATAGAGTTCAGAGAAGAACAGAGAGAGAAGAGAGAAAAAGCCATGGAAGGAAAACTTTATCTTGTGATTGTCAATTGATTTCAAGAAGAGATGCACAACACCCAGACTTATACAGACTCAAAAATACAGATACAAAGGGCTGCCCGTTTGCTTAACAGCAACAGAAACACAACTGTCCGTTTACTAACAGTAACGGAAACACAACAAACTAACAGAATGATAAAAGTGAAAGAATCACATACATCAGGTGTAGATTAACAACAATATTCTATATACTCTTAATAATTATTTCCTGAATTAAAAATGAAAATCTCTATACCAAATGCCCCTTAACAGTCGTTTGCTTTGTCAATTAAACAGTGGGTCAATTAAACAGTGGGTCATTTTAGTTATAAGGGGTCGTTTACTATTACTCACATAAGTAATTGGGTCATTTGGGCTTGGGCTAGGTGGGCTTACTTTGATTTGTTAGTCCCAATTAGAGGAAGTTATAAGAACTTGTTCCTGATGTAGGAATCGTGAATCATGTTATTGCAACCTCTTTCTTCCTTGTAAATTTTTGGAGTTACCGTCATCCTCTATTTGTCGTTGGGTTAATATAATTGTCTACTTCCTTCTTCTTAATTGCTTCGTTCTTGATAGATAACTGCAGGGCCAATCAGGTATATATTTTAGAGCGGAAATAATTATATATTTCATATATAAATGATCCTAATTACAATAATTATAGGGTTTTATAAGAGTTATGTCGGAAAAAAAATGATTGTGTTATGTTATAGAGATTCGTTTTGTGTGCCGGAGTTTTATTTTATTTTTTTGGTGCGGGCCCCACAAAATGTTGTGTGTGTAGGATATTTTTTGCGGTTATGTTAAATGATAGATGATAAACCCATAATTATATGGGAGTAAACAAATATTATTTGTGTAACTTGTGCAAATTCATGGTAATACCTAACGCTGGGGTTGATACCTCATCCGGCAGGAGGCCGGAGCTGACTTGGAGAGTGACTGTTATGCACATGCTCGATTTTATTTACTGCTTTTCTGTCTTTACTTTCAATTATATGATATTCATGTTGAGACATTTTTGGTGATGTATCTTATCTGTGTGAGCATGAGGATTGTCCATGCCACGTTTGTTAACGTTGGATATTATGACGAGTTGTAATAATATCTAGCGGGCCACGTTTGTGTTATGAATTTATGAGTCATAAGGGCCCGTATGTATTCACTTTTTAAAAAAGTCCTTTTTTATGACTTCCTTATTTTAAAAGTACTTTTTATAAAAGCTATATCTATTTAGAATTTTAGAAAAATATTTGATTTATGAAAAAAAATATTTGGCTTTTGACTTCTGTTTTTTTTTTTTTTGAGAAGCTAAAATCTTTAGCTTCTGAAAAAAGTAGGTTTTTGGCTTTTTGTGTGACTTCTGCTTTTTTTAAAAGCACGCATCCAAACAGACTTTTTTCGAGAAGTGCTTTTTTTCTTCTTAAAAAAGCAACTTTTGAAGAAAAAAACCCATCCAAACGGGCTCTAGAAGGGTAGCAGTTATGGAGTTTTATTTTTAATGACATTTATGGGTCATTATTAATTATGGAGTTTTATTTTTAATGGCATTTATGAGTCATAAAAGGTAGCAGTTATGAAGTTTTATTTATAATGGCATTTATGAGTCATAAAAGGTAGCAGTTATGGAGTTTTATTTATAATGGAATTTATGAGTCATAAAGGGTAATAATTATGGAGTTTTATTTTTATGCAATTTATGATTCATAAATCATTGCAATTTTATATGTCTTTTGCAATAATATACGGGCAATATTTTATAAATAAATTGGTAATAGAACTTGGTAAATTATATGACTCTAGAAGACTTTTTCGTACCCCGTTTGCAGATTAGGAATTACAGTTACCAGAAACAGAAAGATTTTGAAATTTAAAAAGCAGAAGAATATTAAATTATCTGTTATTTCCTTATAAACAAAAATATTTCATTAAATTCCTTTTTTTATTTTCCTTTTTATTTTATTTTATTTTTTTAAATTTCTAACCTTTCGTTTAAATTTACTCTTCCAAAGTTGTATTTAGGGGTAGAAAAAAAAAACCCTATTTTTTTTTTGTGATGATGTTTGAGGTTTGTACTTTGAACTTTGAAGGCATCATAGCGAATCAACAAGTCAGTTTGAGTTGGTTAATATAATTACGTACAAAATCCAATTCCATTTCAATTCCAGATACTCACTTTCTCTTCTTCTCTTAACACCATTCCAGGTTCTCTCTCTCTCTCTCTCTCTGGATTTTGTAGATTCCCATTTTGCCCCTGTGTTTCACTTGTTCTGATTCTACAATTCCCTTTTGGATTCTTGCTGATTCCATTCCAACCCTTTTGTGAATTTCAAGTTTCTTTACTGTTCCCTCTACCATTTACGACAATCTTTCGTGGGTTTTCGTCAAAATTGAATTTTTACTAATGCTGTGTGTGAGTGTGCGTGACCATCTTTCTTTCTTTGTTTCTTTTCTGTTTTAATTTATAATTCTAGTTCCTTCAGTGGTTATCTCGCACTGTTTTGTGTTTCTGTCCAGAGAAAGAAAACGGGGGAAACGAAAAGTTTGAATTTTTCAATTGTTTAGTTTAGTTTATTTTATTTTTTCTTTGATAAATCATCTCTTGTTTTGAAATGTAGAATTATCATGTTATGTATATAGGATTTCATATTAGTTGATCTCATTTTTAAAATCTCTGAACTTTGTTTCCTCTTCCATTTTCTTTTCCTTCCATGCCAACAGAAGGTGAAAGAATTGGACTTTAAAGTGAGACAAACATTGTTTATTTTATTTTATTTTTGTGGGAATAATGGTGTATATTGAAGCAATTGGTTTTTTAAGAGTATGAATTGTCAAATGCCACGGTGAGAGTCACAACTGCTTCTACATTCAAGATTTTAAAATCAAGTAACAGACAAAGAGTGGTTATCACCAGTTATAAATACTTCCAAAGAAATGAGATGGGATGGCTGAGACTTGAGACCAGTTTAACAATTTACTGTCATTTTAAATTATTTCTTGTGACACCAAAAGTTCCCTTTGATAGATTAAAGATGAGATAGACGAAATAAAACATTATGGCTCTCAATAAAAAAAAGTTGGTGCTGGGAGTAGGACTGTTTGGGATTGTTAGGAATCTGTTTTGGATGTTTGTACATGTATATTGGTTTATATGTTTATTTATTTTTTATTTATTTATTTATTTATTTATTTTCAACCGTTTTACATCTTTCACGTGGGTTCATCTACCACCTACCCCAATTAATTTGGGATAAAGGTGATGTTGATGTTGATGTTGTTGATGTTTGTTATTGAACCATCCATTTTGGATTGTCCTCATCAGTTTCTTTATTCTGACTTGTTTGACAGTCTAGAAGAAGGAACAAGTTTTGAAACATCTTTCTTCTGCTCACACTGTTATATTATCGTCTGCCGTCGCATGAACATGTGTAAGAAAAATCTGTTTATGCATATTTTTTATTTAAACCTCAACATAAAGATAAATTTTGATGCCTTTAATTACTTTACATAAAGCTGACAAATTGTTTTTCATGTTGCAGGCAAAATATGCCTTTGAAGAAATCAAGTAAGTCTTGTATATCGGTTTTGTGGGATTGATTTTCAATATCCAGTTTTTTGTTTGAGCCTCTTTTGAGAAACTGAGAACCATGCTCTGATCACATAGGAATATCGAGTCCTCTATCAGATTCCATGCCTGCCATGAAAAAGGTTGTTTGGTGTTGTAATACATTTGATTAGTCCTTTTCTGTAATTCTTTAAAATCATGCAATGCAATCTATCATATTTGGATTTATTTGCGAGAGTTTATTTGAATTATAGTATTCCCCTGGCAAAGTGCTGAGAAGTTAGTTTGGAAGAATTTACTATTAATTGCCATATGCATATTATCTATAAAGTCAACTATTGGTAAAGGAGTAAAACGTCTTTTTAGGCTTCTCCTTTCCTTTTGAATTTAAATTAGGTCACTATTGAAATTTATGAACCCTTTTCTCCTCTTTAAGAACTTGGTCTTAGTCTGTGACACATGGGAATTAATTTTTTTTTCCCAGAATTACAGCATTGGGGTGTGACCCTTGAAGCAGCGGTAAAGTTGCTCTTTTGTGATTGAAAGGTCACAGGTTTGAGTTTGGGAAATAGTCTCTTTGTAGAAATGCAAGGGCATGACTGTGTACAATCACCCTCACCCATATCCTCGCAAAGTTTGGGATAGCCTCGTGCAACGGGGTTTGCTCTATATAAATATAATTAAGCATTGTACTCTTGTGGCAACTGTTTGCAACAGAAGTTAATGTACAAAGTAGCTCCTATTTCAATTTCTTTCATCTTGCTGTTTATATCTCGTTAAGTTTCTTTTTAAGTGACCTTTTTAATTAAACAATATATTTTTGTTTTGATAGGGTTGCCTAAATTTTACTTTTTTGAAAATATGTTACAGTAGTCTTTTTCTATCGTGCTTATGAAATCCTAGTCAGTGAGAATTCCTCTTTTTAAATTGCGTTTGGGCTGTTTAGTGAATTCTTTGCCTTTTCTTTTGGACAGAATTCTGAGCAGGATCGTTTTGGATCTGTATTCAACAAGTTGGTCATGGAGCTTGGGGAACCTGTTGACTTTGAACTTCCAGATTCGTTTAATAAGTCGAAGTCAAAGCCAACGTACACCTATATAAAACGCAGTATCCTTTATACATGTTGTTCAGTAATGTTAACAATAACTGAATATCTCATGTAGCACAGTGTAGCCTTTTCTTTATGACTGTCTTTATGTATGTCTTACCCAACAAATCTGCAATCTTCAGTTTGTAATTTCCTTATTTCTTCTGAAGTATTTGATACTATTATGCTTGGTGTGTCTTTTTACCTGTCCTTTAGTTTTAGATAATCTTCTTTGTTGATTCTTATGAGTTTTAGATATATATGTCACTAAGAAGGTTTGGACGGTTTGATGATGATGGCATTTTCTTCGTGTACTCCTTCAACTGGATCTACTAGCGTATGTGGTAGCTATTGCCACTGTGGGTAAGTATTCCATATGCATGTACCTTACGGCATTTTTTCATTTGTTTATGCTCATTTCTAGTACATGCAGTTGCCGTTAGTAATGTTCCTGAATCTATCTTCATGTACTTTGGTTAGAAATTTTATCATCAGCAGGCAGCCGCCCAGATTACTATTTTTGGAAATATATTACTTTTTCGTGTCTGTGAATCCTAGTGAGTATTTGTGTTTCAATGGGCTATATAGTAGTGTATTAAGTTGGATTGCTTAAGCATATGCTAGTTTCAATACATCACTTTTTGTGTCTGTGTGGGCTATATAGAAGTGGATTAGAACTATTGCTTAGCATATGCTAATTCTGATATTAGAATATATTATAGAATAATTACAATCATTATTATCTACAAAGTTATTATTTTCATTGTTGACTGACCTGAACCCTAGCAAAATTTTTTCCCAAGCTGAATATGGCATAGAAATCATGTCACATTCTTCAACCCCCCAAAAACATAAAAAAAATAGGGCGGTGTAGCTTTGATTGATTTGGTTCCATAAATTTAAAAAATACTATGAACTCGTTCCTGGCTGAAAGGGCTATTTCCCTTGGGCCATCACACTGGTGATTAGCCTGGTGCAGTGGCGTTATGTTTCATGAGTTATTTTTTGAGAATTTGCTGCTGCATTGAGTATAGATTCTGTTTGTTTCATTTAGCGCACAGGTCTGCCTTTTTACAGTATATTATTACAGATGCAAATATATCAACATAAATCTGCAGTCCTATTATTCATTCATTATGTTGACATTCCCTATACTATGCTTCTGTCTAGCTGTTCTTCAGGCTGTAAATGTGGGAGCTCCCTGTCTTACAAACCATTTCAGCATCGTCCACCGAAAATACTAAATTGGTTAGGGATACTGGGTTTTTTTTTATAATATAAGTTTCTTTCAGCATTTTCTTCCAAAATAAGGATTCTATTTAGAGACATTTGAAAGTTAGCTTGGTTTTGCTGTACACTGTATTGCATGTGATTTATTTGGGTACTCTTCTATGTGCCTCATCTTAAATTTGTGTTCATATTGCAATGAGATAATCTCTCAACCATTAGGATGTACCTGCCTTCTTTTTTGTTGGTGAAGTTCCGCTTTATCTTATTCTATTCATTTTGTTAAACCAGTCTATCTAAACTGGATAAACTCTCAATTTGGTCTTTCAAAGCAGTGCGCAACTTGTCAGTACATGCAAATAACAT
>JAVKPL010004291.1:0-21526 GCA_032173675.1 Gastrolobium villosum
CTCTATAACCATATTGAAATTATGGAAAAGTGAACTAAGTTAAGCGGATTAAGATTCCTCTTGTTAGGCTCTGATACCATGTTAAATATCAAGATACAAGAGGAATTGATAGTAATCCTTGTTGTGTTAAACTACACAACATTGGTTCTATTATATAGCAAACCAATTGAAGAATACAATGAGACACACACAATGTGGGACTAACACTCTTAACACAATGAGACACACACAATGTGGGACTAACACTCTTAACACAATGAGACACACACAATGTGGGACTAACACTCTTAACACACTCCTTCATATTTGGGTAAATCCACCAGATATATAATTTCAATATTACTCGTTCCCTTTTTAACACAAAATGCAACAGTCAGCCACAAAAACACATATTTTGTATGTTAGGACATCGACACACATATTTAGAGAAATTTACTTATTATAAAGGGAAAATTTGTGAATTAATACTGTCAAAATGACTTATCATGAGCATATAATATTCAAAGATAAAAATAAAGGTTGAAGAAGAAAATCCAAACCAACCATACTAATCTTACTCACCATATTGCCTTCTAAAACTTGAACTATATCTTTATGGAACCACAATCTACTGCGTTTCCCAGGCTCTTTGGGTGACTCTTGTCGAACAATTTCTTTACCCATATCCTCTATCAAGTCATGTAGTGTCACCTTGTCATCCTTACTAATCTTTATGAGAGACTTTTCAATCAGCTCTCTAATGTGATATGTCATGCAGTCACCATGATGAGCATGAAGTTTATCTTCAACCTCTACCAGTCGATAACCTTTGAAGCAACAAGCAATATCAAGAAAAACACTCTTCTCATCTTCCTTTAAAGCATCAAAGCTTAGTTTAAGTATCTTTTGGACCTCTTCATTAGGAATCCTTTCATACCTATCTAATGCAGACTTCCATTCTTTCACACTTTTTCCAAACAAGTTGGAACCTATTACTTCCAAAGCCAGTGGAAGGCCAAAAGCATAAGTTACTGCACGGTTTATTATATCCTCAAAACTTGCAGGAACTACATTATTTTTAAAAGCATTCCGCCTAAACAGTTCAAGAGCTTCTGTCTCATTCAACTCATTTACCTCATATATTCTTTCAACCCCATGACTTGCTAGCAAGTGCTTGTCCCGAGTGGTAATGATGACTCTACTGCCAGGACCAAACCAATTAGGTTCTCAAACCAAATCATGCAACTGTTCTGATGCGTTAACATCATCAAGAACCAAAAGAACCTTCTTCTGATGTAACCTTTTTCTTATTTCCGAAATTCCTTCTCTGCCACTTGTAAATATAATATCCTTCTCTCCAGTTAGTTTAGAAAGAAGCATCTTCTGGAGATGTGTATTTGAATTTTCTCTCACACGCTCCAGAAAACACACACTGTCAAAACAGACAGCAATTGAATCATAAACTGCCCATGCAAGCGTTGTTTTCCCTATTCCCCCAATTCCATGGATCCCTACCATGTGAACTCCGCCGGAGCTGATATCCAGAAGCTTCTTTACTTCCAGCACTCGAGATTCCAGTCCGACTAGGCAATCCGCAACATGTAAAGGAGCAGGATTAATCTTGTTGGAGACATCTTTAATGATCTTCTCAATAAACTGATATTCATACCCAACCCTGTACAATCAAAGAAATACAAATGAAATCATCCAATTCTAAATGCATCCCATATTATAAGTCTTGAAGATACTTATTATTATTACAATTTTCAGTGTTTGATAAACAATGAATTAACTTGTTCAAGTAAATTTTAACGCATGAATCACTAGAGTTAGAATAATGACAAATTGAAAGAAATTAAATATAAGGTACCCAAGTTTCACATGATGGCCAGACAAGTCAGCTGCTTGACGCAGAGCCATCCTCCATTTTTGCAGCTTATCCTTGTCAGTGTCATCCTTGAACCTCTTCTCATGAAGAGCAAGTGCTTCTTGAAAGCTACCTCTCTGATGCCTCACATGGTTGGTTTAAACTTTATTTAATTAAAAAATAGAAAAATGAAGAGTCGTTTGGTGAAGGGGTGCGTCCTTAGGAATTTGTTAGTGGACATTAATGAGTTTAGAGTTTCTATGAAGTAGTCTTTATTGTGTTTAGTTTTCCTAAGTTGGTTTTTAGTCTTTCGCTAATGCTTTTAAATAGCACCATGTAAACCATTGTAAAGTGGCTTGGCATATACAGATATAGAAAGAGGTATATTCAGAGACTTGTTTGTGTGTTTGAGTGTTTGCGAGAAACACCATTAGAGGACCTGTGAATTACAAATTGGTATCAGAGCTTGAGCCAATGGAAAATATGAGTAATAGTCTGCCAGTGCCCCGCCTGACAAAGGTGAACTATGAAAACTGGAGTATCCAAATGAAGGCCCTTCTACGAGCTTATGACAGTTGGGGGTTGGTGCAAAATGGGTTCGTAGAACCTGATACAACGGAAGGATATTCAGCAAATCAACTCAAGCAATTGAGTGTGTTGAGATCAAAGGATGCAGCGGCACTATTTATGATGTTTCAAGCCGTTGAAGGAAGCGGTGGTCTTGAAAAAATTGGAGATGCGACGACGGCAAAGGAAGCCTGGGATATATTGGAGACAACTTACAAAGGCGCGGACCGTGTAAAGCAGGTCCGACTTCAAACTCTAAGAGGAGAGTTGGAGGGGATGAAGATGAAGGAAACCGAAGGAGTGTCGGACTTCATCATCCGGGTTCAAACCGTGGTGAACCAGTTGAAACGAAATGGAGAGGTGCTGACCGACTCCAGAGTCGTTGAAAAAATTCTGAGGTCGTTGACAGACGACTTTGAGAACGTGGTATGTGCAATTGAGGAATCTAAGGACTTAGCTACGCTCTCTGTTGAAGAGCTAGCAGGTTCTCTTGAGGCACATGAACAGCGCAAGAAAAAGAAGAAAGAAGAGACACTGGAGCAAGCACTTCAGTCAAAAGCAAATATCAAGGATGAAAAGGCACTCTACTCTCAGAATGTCCGAGGTAGAGGTCGTGGTCGTGGACGTGGACGTGGACGTGGAAATGGCCGAGAAGGTCGTGGCCGAGGTCAGGAAGTGAAACACGAAGAAAGAGCTGAGACGAGTCAGCAAAATTGGAGAGGTAGAGGACGTGGTCGAGGTGGAAGAGGCCAATGGACAAACCAATCAAACGTGGAATGTTACAAATGTGGAAAGTATGGACATTATTCAAGAGATTGCAACTCGGACAAGTGTTATAACTGTGGCCGAGTTGGGCATTTCGCTAAGGACTGCCGAGATGAAAGAAGAATTGATGAAGCTTCAAACTTCACTGCAGAAGGAGAAATGAAAGATGGAGTTCTGATGTTAGCACATGGTGAAACTAGCTCGAAGGTTGAGTCGGAGTGGTACCTGGATACTGGTGCCAGTAATCACATGTGTGGTTACAAACATTTGTTCAAAGAATTGAGAACGGTGGAAGCTGGACATGTCTCTTTTGGAGACGCGTCCAAAATTGATGTAAAAGGCCGAGGTACAATCTGTTTCTTGCAAAGAGATGGACGAATTGGTACAATTCGGGACGTATATTACGTGCCTGAGCTCAAAAGCAATATTCTGAGCATTGGACAATTGATGGAGAAAGGCTACTCGGTTCTAATGACAGACCGAGTTCTGTTGTTGAAAGACAAACAAGGGCGTCTGATAGCCCGAGTTCAGATGGAGAAAAATAGAATGTACAAGCTGAGTCTGAGGAGTATGGAGGTCGGCTGTCTGCAAGCCGAGGTAGAAGATAAAATGTCATTGTGGCATCGACGGTTTGGACACCTTCATTATGGTGGTCTGACCGAGATGATGAAGAAAAATATGGTGGTGGGACTGCCAAAGCTTAACTCTGAAGGAAATTTTTGTGAAGACTGCGTATTGGGAAAACATGCGAGGAGCCCATTCCAAAGGATGGCGAGATACCGAGCTAGGCAGCCTCTGGAATTAATTCATACCGACCTGTGTGGACCAATTACTCCAGGGTCATTCAGTGGCAAGAAGTATTTTGTCACGTTTATTGATGATTTTAGTCGAAAGACTTGGGTGTATTTTTTGAAGGAAAAATCCGAGGTGCTAGAGGCATTTAGGAACTTTAAAGTGATGATAGAAAATGGTACTGGGAGGTACATCAAGTCGGTCCGTTCAGACCGAGGTGGGGAGTACGTGTCAACAGCTTTCAAAAAGTACTGTGAAGAACATGGGATAAGGCGGTTCCTGACCGCACCGTACTCGCCCCAGCAGAATGGAGTAGCTGAAAGAAAGAACCGGACTATCCTGGATATGGTCCGATCTATGTTAAAAACGAAAAACATGCCAAAAGAGTTCTGGGGAGAAGCTGTACAATGTGCAGTGTATGTGCAGAACAGATGTGCACATTCAAATTTGAATGACAAGACTCCGCAAGAAGCATGGAGCGGATTGAAGCCCTCAGTGGGTCATTTTAGAGTCTTTGGGAGTGTTGCTTATGCACACATACCGGATCAGTTGAGGACAAAACTAGATGATAAGAGTAAGAAATTTGTGTTTATTGGTTATGATGAGAAGACGAAGGGATACAAGTTGTTGGATCCCGTTAGTAAAAAGGTGCTGGTTAGCCGAGATGTGAAAGTGAATGAAGAAGATGCTTGGGACTGGAACAGTCCATCAGGGGACAATGTGGAACCCGGAAATAGATCAATTGAGGTCAAACAACCTTCGACCTATATCCCTGAAAATCCTGAAATTTCTGATGGTGAAGAAGAGTTGAGACAACCAAGGATGAGGAGTCTACAAGATCTGTATGATTCCACCAATGAAGCACACCTGGTATGTTTGTTAGCAGACTCTGAGGAAGTGAGTTTTGAAGAAGCAATTCGAAATGTGAAGTGGCAATCAGCCATGGAAGAGGAAATTAAAGCAATAGAAAAGAACAAGACGTGGGAGTTAGCCGAGCTACCCAAAGGAAGTCGGCCCATTGGTGTGAAATGGGTGTATAAAAGGAAAATGAATGCTAAGGGGGAGATCGAAAGATATAAAGCCCGGCTAGTGGCGAAAGGGTATAGACAAAAGGCCGGCATTGACTATGACGAGGTGTTCGCACCCGTAGCAAGAATGGAGACTATCAGGCTGTTAATTTCTCAAGCAGCCCAGTTCGGATGGCCGATCTATCAGATGGATGTGAAGTCGGCATTCTTAAATGGAGTACTCGAAGAGGAGGTGTATCTGGAACAACCTCCGGGATTCATGAAAGCAGGACAAGAGAGAAAAGTGTTGAGACTGAAGAAAGCTCTGTATGGGTTGAAGCAGGCCCCAAGAGCCTGGAACACAAGAATTGACAATTACTTCAAGAAAGATGGATTTGAACAATGTCCGTATGAACATGCACTCTATGTGAAGAAAAAGGGAAGTAAAATTCTACTTGTTGCTCTATATGTTGATGATCTGATTTTCTTGGGTAATGATGAAGAGATGATTCAAGATTTCAAGAATAAAATGACGAAGGAGTTCGAGATGACGGATCTCGGTCTGATGAAATATTTTCTTGGTTTGGAGGTCAGACAAGACAAATCTGGGATTTTCGTTTCTCAGGAAGCCTATGCAAAAGGAATTTTAGAGAAGTTTAAAATGAGTAATTGCAACCCGGTTTCAACTCCTATGGAACCCGGTGTTAAACTTTCAAGATATGATGGAGGTGAAAAGGTAGATCCGAGTGTTTATCGAAGTTTAGTTGGAAGTCTGAGGTACTTGACGTGTACGAGACCGGATCTGTGTCTGAGTGTTGGAATAATAAGCCGATTTATGGAAGAGCCGAGCTATACTCATTGGAAGGCGGCAAAGAGAATTTTAAGATATGTTCATGGAACAATCTCACAAGGACTTCATTACTCGAAGTCGGATAAGTACAAACTGACAGGATATTCGGATAGTGATTGGTGCGGAGATGTTGATGACAGGAAGAGCACGGCTGGCTATGTATTTTTCATGGGAAACACGGCATTCACGTGGGTGTCAAAGAAGGAACCTATTGTGACTTTATCTACATGCGAAGCCGAGTATGTTGCTGCTTCCTGGTGTGTTTGTCATGCAATTTGGCTGAGAAATTTATTGAGCAAGTTGGAGCAAGAGCAAGTCGGTTCAACTGAAATCCGAGTTGACAACAAATCCGCGATCGAGTTAGCAAAGAACCCGGTCAACCATGAAAGAAGTAAGCATATTGATGTCAGGTTTCATTTCATCCGAGATCAAGTCAAAGAAGGAAAGGTGGAGCTCACTCATGTTGCAAGCCGAGATCAAGTTGGAGATATTTTCACAAAGCCCCTGCCGACGTTGTTGTTTGAAAAATGCAAGAAGAAGATGGGAATGAAGGACGGTAGAGATATTAAAGTTTAAGGGGGAGTTTTGTTGGTTTAAACTTTATTTAATTAAAGAAAAATAGAAAAATGAAGAGTCGTTTGGTGAAGGGGTGCGTCCTTAGGAATTTGTTAGTGGTCATTAATGAGTTTAGAGTTTCTATGAAGTAGTCTTTATTGTGTTTAGTTTTCCTAAGTTAGTTATTAGTTTCTGCTAATGCTTTTAAATAGCACCATGTAAACCATTGTAAAGTGGCTTGGCAATATACAGATATATAGAGAAAGAGGTATATTCTTGATATAGAGATGTTGATTTCTGTTTGTGTGTTTGAGTGTTTGCTGCCAAAAATTAAAACGCCTTTTCCAGTTGTAAATACTAGCTCAACTAAGCCGAGCTTCGAGCCTTGCTTTTCTTGCGTATATTTGGGTGCCAAATTTATTGAGCAAGGTAACAATTTCATGGCTGATGTAGTCTTAGGTTGTTGCACCCATCAAGATAAGACTCAGGAGCCAGTCCTATTTCTAATAGTGTAGATCCTGCTATTGATATCTCGGATGATACTTCTAGCTCATCCAATAGTATTTTATTTAGTTCAAGTACTTGTGACTTTTGTTTTAATCTCTAGATTTTCTTTTTCTAGGTTTTTATGGATTCATCTTCTGTACAATTAGGAACCAAGGTAACTCATGCTGATCAAGGATCAGCACTTTCAGCGCTGACTGATTTCAGCCAATACTCGTGGGTTACTACTGAGGTGTGAAGCTTCAGGTCAGATACGAGCGTTGAAGATATAGCTGGGCTTCCTATTGGCAACCTGGTTGGATTCAATGTGCTCCCATCTGCAGAGAACGAACCGATCTGCTTAGGGAAGAATTTAGATGAGCCTTTCTCTTTTTGTTTTATCGGGATCTAGTCACAGAGGTCGGACTCTGATTTCCTTTTTTCGAGTTCCAAATAGACCTTTTGAACCATCTTCGCCTTGCTTCCACTCAAATACACCCCAATGGCTGGGCATATATAGTAGCTTTTGAATAATTATGTTCATCCCTAAACCTGTCCTGCACCCTACCTCTTTTTCTTCACTTTTTTAGCGTTTATACTCCAAGAACTGGGTTTGAAGCACCCAAGTTAAAAGGGTCGACCAGTATTCGCAGTCACCTCAATATCCATGGCCACCCTTCAAGGAAAATGTTCTCTGTATATACTGATTCCTTCAAAGAATCTAAGGGGTCATTCTTCAAGGTTATCGCTGAGGTTAGGCAATGCCCCTAGTTTGTATCTTCAGACATGGTAGAAGGGATATTTCCTCTCTGCTGATCTCAAGAGCATCACTTGAAGATAAGGTCATTGTTGATACATTATTGAATCATGTCACTGCACATGGCCATGTCATCATTGCCTCCCTTGTATCTAGGGCATATGCCAGTCCAAGCATGTTAGTATATGGGTGTCCTAGAGACAATCTTTTGATTAAATAAGGACATTAGGTGTGGACCTTTATTGTCGCAAATAAATAAAAAGCACTCTTTATCCTGTTTCATACTATATCTCGATATTATTGTTAATATATTATGAACAAACTGGATAAATCCCTTGGAATAGAACAGGTATCTCTTGAGTATCTGTGATGAGATCACGATAATGAGGATTCAAGGATACCACACGTTTATTCCTAATTTTATGTTCCTAGTCTAGAGACACTGAGAATGGGGATCAGTGATCTCGGGTAAGACTAGCACGATTTATCTACTTGTATATGGATACAAGGTAAAGACCTCATGTGCTACAAATATGGAGATGTCTTAGCTAAAGTCATGGGTGGACCTATAAGGGTATAGCTCGCACTGAACAGACCCACAAAGAGACTCCATGAGGAAGTCTCACAGATAGTGTCATTAGAGTAGTCTCTTTATATTTGGATATGTCTTTCCTTAGACCAGAAGTTATTACCTAGACTGTGTTCTAGAAAACATGCTTTGATTATATACCTCGTCTGCCTGAAACATGGAGACTCATAGGTAGGGGTGGAACTGGGTCGGGCCGGCCTACGGGGGCCTACGGCTCGGCCTATACCAGGCCAGACCTGACCTAGTATATTTTGTATAATAGGCCGGGCTTGGGCCATAAAAAGCCTGTTTAATAAAAAGGCCGTAGGCCCGCTTTTAAAGGCCGGGCCTATAAGCCTACAAGTCGGCCTATAAGCCTACAGGCCGGCCTATATTGTACTATTTATTTTAAATGAAATAAAATAGAGTATGCCTTGAAGAAAAAACAAAAGATATAAATTTAATCAATTGCAATTATTTATAACTTAATTATATTCGATTATACTTTAATAAAAATCTTACTTTATTTATTATATAGGAGGAACCAACATCTTAACATGTTAGATTGTGTATATGAATATATTAATTAAAAGATTCTTGGGAGAGGTTATACTTACTACAAGCATCATGATGTGTTTGTTGGATTCATGTAGTTATTTTAATTTACATAGTATGGATTTGTTTGTTGGATCTGATGAAATATATGTTATTTAGTTTGAGCATTTTGCTTTTGAAAATGACTTAAATGCATATTGTATGAGTTTTGTTATGATTCATGATTCTGTTTGGACGTTGAAATTATGATTTTTGGTGTAGCAACAGAATTTGAGTACTTTGTAAAGTTAATTCATGGTTCTGCTTGGAAGTTAGAAATTAACAAGCTAACGGGCCAAGACAGACCATTTGTTTTTTTATAAACGAGCCAAGTCAGGCTAACAGTTAGACTCATACTAGGCTTGGGCTAGGCCAAATTGAAAGTTTTTTGATGTAGGCTTGGGCTTTTCGGGGCAAAGCTTGGCCCAGCCCAGCCCACTTTCACCCATACTCATAGGTATACTGTTGGGCTTGTCCTGAAAGAGCACAGGGATAGGGTGATAAGCTGAAGGAATTCGTCAAATCTCTGTGATAGATTAGGTTATCTGTAAACCGGAGAAATCAGGATGACATTTACAGGGGCTCGGGAATCTATGCATAGTAAAAGAGATCATGAGATGATCTGCCTTTAGAGTCAGTAAATTGAAGATTCCCTATTTTGAATAAAGCTTATCCTAAACCGCAAGGGTTGATACATTTCCTTACCCTAGGTTTAATGGGAAGGTAACTGAGACGAAATGAGATACATACGGCAACCAAATATGTGT
The DNA here is from genome assembly GCA_032173675.1 of Gastrolobium villosum. Classification (NCBI taxonomy): domain Eukaryota; kingdom Viridiplantae; phylum Streptophyta; class Magnoliopsida; order Fabales; family Fabaceae; genus Gastrolobium; species Gastrolobium villosum. Next base: position 9,552 of record JAVKPL010004291.1, read on the forward strand.
AATAGGATGATCAAGTCATTAATCTAACTAGCTCTGGGGCAATAAAGCATTGCTAGTGCTCTGTGTTGTCATTAAATGGGTTGTGGGCTTGTTGGGCCCAAGCCCATTTATGTCAGTGGCTATGTTGGACCTAATGGGTCACACACTAACACCTTATAGTCATGATGATCTAGCATTAAAGGTATTGGGCCTAATAATGGTTGTTAGCCCAAGAAGAAGTTTGGAAGCCCACCTAAAGGGAAGAAGGCGCATGGATCATGTAATGGGCTTGGATGGTCCAAGACATTACTAATTAATTTAATTAGTTAAATTAATTATCAAACACTTAAAATTTGAATTTTGAATTTGAAATTTGAAATTTGAAATTTGAATTTTGTAATTTGAATTTGAAATTTGAATTTTGAATTTGAAAATTTGAAATTTGAATTTTGAATTTTGAATTTAAATGTTTGAATGTTTGAATTTAAATGTTTGAATTTGAATTTGAATTGGCTATGAAAAGTTGTTTCATAACAAAAGAATAAGATGAGATCTTGTTGGAACAAATCCCTTGTATTAAGAGAAGATATTTGATCTCATCCAAAGATGAGTTTGGTGCGCCACTTTTGGTTAGAGATGAGTGTCATCTTGTCAACGAAATATGCTCCAATTCAAATTTGGTTGGATGAGAGAATCAGTGAGTGAGTTGGTTCAAATTTGAATGCAACTACTCAATGTATCTGGACTCCTTTTGGGACTGAATGGGGCGCATAGTATGGATGGTTATGTGATGACCATTAGGTCAGAATCTTGATTAGATAAAGACCTAATCTCATAAGGATTCAAAGGGGGAGGTTGTTGGAAATTTTGAATTGCAACAACTCCACCTTTATCTCCTCTTGGTGTGTGCAACTTTGAGGGCAATTTTAAATTTGAAAATTCTCTCATTCTCTCCCATACTCTCTTGTGCGCATAAGTGGGGAAAATTCTCCTAAGGGGTTTTCACAAAAACACCTAGCCAATTCTACTCATTTCCATGCACCACTCTTGTGAAGTTTTCATGCTGAAGACTTCACTCTTCTAAACACATATACCTAGCCTCCTTCCTCACCTATTGAGCGCATAGCAAGCCTCTTTGTGTGGTCATTTGTTGGCTTTTGGTAAGGAGTTCTTGCATCTTGACGTGGGTGGTGTGGATCAACGTTAGAGGGTTTGAACTCTTCAAACCTGACACTGATCTCCTTGATAATCGGATCATACACACGGTAACATCATGCTGTCTTAAAGCATGAGACTTGTATGCATGTGTGGAAGCTTGGAAATTTTTTTGTTTTTCACTCTCACATGCTTCGGCCTTCAAGGCCAGTTTACTTTCAAAGCAAACTATCTAGTATGCTATGTTTGATTACATTCATGTTTATTGTTGCACCCTTTAGCTGAGGTATTTGAGTCATTCTCTAATTACAATCCTATTCCTTGTATTGTAGGTTCACAGATGGCCGAGCCAAGTTATATATTAGCTCCCAAGAAGAAATCAGCCTCACGCTTTGAGCCAACAGCCAAAAACCAAAAGACCTCTGCTGCCACCACCTCGGTTTTGGATCTCATAGAGGAATCTGCAAGCATGGTGAGGTCCAAAACTACACCTGCTTCACAAGCCGAGATTCCAGGTGCGACCATTTCAAAAGCAATGGTTACAGTAGACAAAAGGATGCCCGTACATCCCCTGCCCGCTGGATTAAGGAGAGGGGCTTTATTGGAATCTGGTGTTGCAATCGAGCTACGTGGTGTAACTCGTCCTCCTCCCCCTTTTTGGTAATGGAACCATATCAAAAAGTTGAAATGGAAGAGCTTCAGAAAGCCAAACTTTATGCATATAAGACGACATCCTTATTGAAGCCATATTCCATTCTGCTTGAAAAATATACAAAGCTACAGGCTGAAGCAGACACACTTAAAGTTGTGGGAAAGCAGCAAATTCCGATTAACTCCTCTGCTGAGCTAGAGACTAACTTAAAGCAGTCCAAGGCTTATTTGAAGTATGTTGCCGATTCTTTCGACCTTAAACCTAACAAAGATGTTATTGTCAACTTTTTGAAGGAGAAATCAAAGATTCTTAATGATAATGAATCTAACATGTAAAATTTAACTTCTGAAAATGAAAAATTAAAAGTTGATCTCCAGAATTTACGCATTGACTATGACTATAGTCAAACCATGTTGGAGAAGATGGTTGAGGTTTCTTTCTCCAATGGTGTTAATCAGATGAAGTTTTTTAACCCGAATATATCTTTCAGCACTAAAAAATTGCATTATTTTGGTTTTATCAAGGATGGAGCATTCATTCCTCCTTTTGTTGATGATAAATTAGATGATGACAATGTGGAAGTGACCAAAGCTGCCGAGGTTATTGCCTAGAATTTAGCCGCTGAAATGACTGAGATTTTGGAGCAATCTTAGATTATGCTTTCCACATGTTGAAGAACCGGGATGCCGATTTTATTTTGTAAATGTCCTTTTCATTAGGGCCTTTAAGCCCTTTTAAGTATTATGTCGAATATTGTCGTGTTTGTTATCGATCTTTCTTTTTGCTTTTCATATTTTGATACGCTGAAGCCTTTAGTTTGGATTTTACCGTCCTTTTTAACTCGACTTTGTACTCAAATCCAATTTGTTCGAATCCGTTTTATAACCCGACTGGGATATTTTAAGCTTTCGGATCTGGTCATCCAAATCCTTCTTTATAGCCAAGCTTAGACATCACGGGGTTGAAGAGTTTAACGTTGCTCAAACGATGACCTGGCCAAGGTCTTTGACTCGGATTCCGCTACGTATTATTAACCCGGTTTTCTTTCAACTAGGTTTTAAATTATTAAGACGTTATAGTGACCTGATCAGAGTCGTATCAATCTGCCTTTTTTATTTTTCAAGCCTGATTTCCTTTACAAAAACTTGCACATTATTTTGTTTATTTAACAATATTTGGACCACAAAGGCGTCCCTCTATTTTCCATTACCTCAGCTAGAAACCACTGTCCTGCATTGTGGTAACCCATTTATTATCTGGGTTAACACGCGTTTCAGACGGGTTTCCAATACCTCAGCTGCTTTTTTAATTGTTATGACAAGCATAATAAATAATTCCTCTTTATTGATAGCTAAAGAATCTTTACATAGCTTTATCATAATGAACTTAAGAAATTGCAAGAAAGATAATTTAACTTCTAGCTATAATACTTATTCAACTTGTCAGCATTCTAAGTTCTTTTAACGGATTCCTTTCCTAAAATTTCCAGCACATAAACTCCTTTCTCAACCTTTTCTTTCACCTGATTTGATCCTTCCTAATTCGGGGCTAGTTTTCCTTCTCTTGCATTTTTTTCTTCGATATCTGCTCGCGGAGTACCAAGTCATTTATTTTAAATGATCTTTGCTTTAATTTTTTGTTGTATTTTGTTGCCTAGGACTGCTTTGCTATTATATCCCTGCAATGTGTCGTGACTCAGACTTCATTAATTAAGTCCAATTCTGCAGCCAATGCTTCATTGTTCTCTTCTTCTTTTCCAGAAAGAGTTTTAACCTTTCTCCAAGATGGTTCTCCCAGCTCAACCGGTATTAATACTTTACATCCATAAGCCAATCTGAAGGGGGTTTCCCTTGTTGATGTTTGGGCCATTGTCCTATATCCCCAAAGGGTATAATATAAATCTTCGACCCATTTTTCTTTGGCGGCATCCTTCAGTCATTTTCGACCCATCAACAATTATTTTTTTAGCCACTTCAGCTGGCTATTTGATTGAGGGTGCTCAACTGAAGCAAAGTGAAGTCGGATGAGGAGGTCGATCATAAGCTCTTTAAAACCTTTATTTGCAAATTGAGTTCCATTATCTGTAACGATCTCAGCGGGGATACCAAATCTACATGAGAATCCTTTCAAATAATCTTCGTATTTAACCGAGGTGATAGTAGCCACTAGCTCGGCTTCTATCCATTTTGTGAAATAATCAACATCTACAATTAACCATCGTAGCTACCCTTCAGATGCCGGGAATGGACCTAGTAAATCCATCCCCCATTTAAAGAATGGCCAAGGAGCTGTGATAATGTTTAACTCTTCTGGGGGGCTAGGAGATTTCTGCCGTGTTTCTGGCATTGGTCACATTTCTTAACAGGCTCCTTCGCATATCCATCCATTGTCAGCCAATAGTATCCACCTCTGAGGACTTTCTGAGCTAGAGCTTTGGCTCCCATGTGTTGCCATCAACTCCTTCATGAATCTCAGACAAAACATATTCAGCTTCATCTGAGTTTAAACACTTGAACAAGGGTGATGCAACCCTTTTCTGTAAAGTCACATCCCGGATCACCTTCCTGCCTTCATTTATTTCTGGAGGCAATACACTCTTTTCCAAATACACTATGATTTGTGATCTCCAATCTTGTATAGCCGTAATCATCATTATGCACGTTAGTTTCAAAATACTTTGCTCTATCCCTATTTTGTGATTCCCCACATTTTTTATACTTGCCAATTTCGACAAGATGTCAGCCCTGCTATTTTCACTCCTGGGAATATGGCTCACCTCTGCTTCTTGAAGTTTAGCCATCAATTGCTTGGCTGTGTTAATGTATTTAGCCATCAATGGCCCTTTAGTTTGATAGCTGCCACCAATATGAGATGCGACTAGTTGGGAATCGCTAAATACTTTAACCTTCTTTGGCCCAAGCTCTTTTGCTTGCTAAAGCCCAGCAATGAAAGCCTCGTATTCAGCCTGGTTGTTTGAGGTTGGGAAGTTCAGGTGAAGATAATGCTCCCCTTATATCCCTTATGAGCTTTCAATAATGATCCCAGCTCCACTTTCCTTCGTGTTGGATGAGCCATCAACGTAAACCTTCCAAACATTTTGAGATGCTATGTCTTTTTCATGAGCCAGGGTAAGCTCCATGACAAAATCAGCTAAAGCTTGGGATTTATGGCCTTTCTTGCTTCATATATGATGTCAGATTCACACAATTCAATTGCCCAATTCATCATCCTTCCTGCCAAGTTCGATTTGAGAAGGATCTGTGGAATGGGTTAGTTTGTCCTCACTTTAATTGGTTGTCCTTAAAAATATTGCTGAGGTTTTCTTGCCGAGATGAGCAGAGAAAATGCAACCTTTTCCAATTTATGATACCTTAATTCAGAACATGAGAGAGCTCTACACGCAAAGTATATAGGCTCTTGGCCATTTTTAGTTTCTCGGATTATAGCCGCACTTAATGCGGCCTCTCCAAAAAATAAGTACAAGATCAAGGCTTCTCCAGGGCTTGGCTTCGACAATGTAGGTGGTTTAGCTAGGTATTTTATAATCTCTTTGAATGCAACTTCGCATTCTGAGGTCCACCCATAACATACTTCTTTCTCCAACAACTTAAAGAAGGGAAATGCCTTTTCAGTAGAACGTGAGAGGAATCTAGTAAGAACTCGGATGAATTATCCACCAGCTGATCAATACTTGGCATTGGATACGAGTCCTTTGGACATACTTTATTTAAATTGATATAATTCGTACAGACCCTCCATTTTCCATTAGGTTTTTTCACCATCACCGTGTTGGATAACCAAGTGGTATATTGTATTTCTTTTATGAATCTCGCTTCAAGCAATTCCTTTACATGATCTTCTAACACCTGCTGCCATTCTGGTCCAAGTTTCCTTTTCTTTTGCGTCACTGGCTTAGTACCTGGATACATGGACAATTTGTGGCAACAAAACACCATATCTATCCCAGGTATCTCAGATGATTTCTGAGCAAAGATGTAAGAACCCGCACCGTTAATTAAGGTAATTAGTGAATTAATTATGATAATTAGGAAATGATTTCATAATTGACCTTAATAAAATATATTGGGCTTAAATAATTATACTGAATGAGTAGAAATGCTGAAAGTCGCTTTTCGGAAGAAAAGCGCAGATACCGGTTCTGCTACCCGGTATAAATGTGTACCGGAAAAGTATCCCGGAAAATTATAACAAATGCATGATAATTACTAGAATATTATGTAGGACTTGTAAAACAAGTTTCAGGTCAAAATAATGTAATTTGATGCCAGAACCGATACTGGCTATGGAAAAGCGCGTACCGGAAAGGTGCTCCGAAAAATAAAATAAAAATATGAAAAATCTTAGAAAAATGTGTAGGTCTAGATTCCAAAGTTTGGGATCAAAATCTTTTGCGTTGCTATTAAGGCTAATACTGCGCTTAAGTGACCAATTGCCTATTTATACTACCTCTAAGGGCACACAACCCTAAAAACCTGAATAACCTACGTGGAGAAGGCTGCTTCTGAGTGTGAAGCACTGTTCCATTGCCTTCCTCACCATTCTTGAAGCCAAGTCTCCATCTTTTGCTTGGTTCCTCCCCTTTCCTCTTCATAAACACTTGTGACCATCCTTGTGAGAGTGAAAGGAGTGTCCTGGGCTGTGTTCCAGCTGCTGTGTGTGAGGTTGGTGGGCTGAGTTGGTGAGCTTGAGTGGCTTGAACCTTTGGCTTGGCATTGGTGGTGCCAAGGAGCCATCTTGGGGTGCAAGAACCCATCTTGGAGGTGTCATTTTCGTGCTCCTACTTGGTATGAGTTTGAAGTGCTGTTGGTAAGCTCCAAGTGCCCTCATTCCTCTGTTTTTGAGTTTTGGTAAGTTAAACCAACCATGATCATGGGTTTAAATGCTTAAAAATGGAACCTTGATGCATGTATTTAACTAAGTTGATAACTTAAGGGTGGGGTAGGTTAAACACACCTAGAAATGCAAGTTTAAGTGTCTATAATCGGTTAAAAGTGGGATCTTTGGACTGGATATTCACGAAATGCAGAAACTGCATTCTGTCGTGAGATATCCGGATATTTGTCGAGCAGATATATTATATCAGTATCCGGATATGGTATCCGGATATGCATATCCGGATATGGTATCCGGATATTCATATTCGGATGTGGGATCTGGGTATCCGGATATGGTATATCCGGATATGGCCAGTGTGATATCCGGATATGGCATATCCGGATATGTACCTTGTGATATCCGGATATCCTGGGATTTCGTAGAACAGTAGCTGTGTTGTGTGAACAGTAAGCTATTGGGGGTTTGTGGACCCTAGATTAAGGAAGTTGGACTTCTGGAATTAATGAACTAAGTCAGAATCATATGATTAAGGGCTTATGGCTTTGTTGGAAGCCTTAAGACGTAAAACGTAAAGGAAAGGCGTAGTCTTTAAGTTGTATGCGTGTGATGCATAAATATTGATGTATTATTGGTCCATATCAGATTGTGATACTGCTGTGTTTGGACGTAAGAGAGGTTGGACTCTTGGCTTGGATAGCTAGCTTGCAAGGTAAGCTTTCGTGTCCTCGGTTTAGCCATTTTGTGGTTTCACCATGTCCCATGGGGATGTGGTTTATGCATGCTGTGTTACATGCTTTGATGTTTTGGAAATGCTGTTGAGCTAATATATGCAATGTGCTTTTATGATATGCATGTGGTGTCCACCTATACGGTAAGCCTGAGTATGTAGTACATACAAGATGGTGAGGCTGTGGGTGAGGTGCAAGCGGTGTTCCTTGTACTCATGTGGGTTTAGACGTATTCCTGCATTTCTCTGGCCAGTAGATTTGATAAACACACATGGCATGATTATCTGCTGCATCGCATAGTTTTGGAACTTATATTGTAAATACTGTTTTTGAACTTATATTACACATGTAAGTGAGCTTGGGGTGGAAGATCCTTGAGGACCCCTTGTCTTACTGAGATTTCTTGTTTAGAGATCTCACCCCACGTTTGGGGACGCTTATTTCAGGTTCAGGTAATGTTGAGGGCTCAGGTGGCAGGAGGCCAGAGCTGAGTTAGACTTATCTTTATTTTGCTGGCATGATGGATGCTGATTATTTGACTGCTGTTTATGTTTTCCCGCTTTGGTTATGATATTATGCTGAGACTGTTGTTGGGCATTGTGCCTTATTTGGTGAGCATGGGGTTTGTCCATGCCACATGGTTTTGTTATTGTCTTTTAATTGAAGTTGTAATTAAAGTATTAGGATTTTGACCCAGGCTATGTGTTGTAGTCCTGCGGCTTTAGATAATCACTTTATATTTATTCATGAGGTATTTCAGTTAGTTGTCTTGCAATTTACATACAGGCAGTATTTTATGAAATTGATTAAGTAATCAAGTTGGCTAAGGTTAATGACGTCATAATTGAATTAAAGAAAAAGTTATTCCGCATTTTAATTAAGCGTGGCTTAATACAATAGTATGTTAACAATCCGGGTTAACACAGGCTGTAACATTTTATGGTATCAGAGCACTTTCTAGGGAAAAGCCTGTATGTATTGCAATAACTTAGGATGCTTCGTTGCGTGTCTACTTTGCGTTCTCTCTGACTGGTGTGTGTTATGATGATACATATGTGACCACATGGCGTGGGCCTGATCAACTCATTCTTTGTGTAACTTGTGCAGAGTCATGGTGCCACCAAGGAGGAACCCTAGTACGAGCAAGGATCAATCGGATCCTATCCTGGCTGCATTAGCTGAGATGCAGGCGGCCCGACTAGCCGACCAGGAGGCCACGAGGTTGGCAAACCAGGCGATGCTGGACGCTATCAGAGATGCGAACCGGCGAGCCACTGCTGAGGTTCTGGAGGAGAACCGGATGGCCAACATGACTATGATGAGGGTCATGTTGGAGGAGTTGAGGGCTGGTCCTACTGCTGGCCAGTGTCCTCCACCACCTCCACCGCCGCCACCGCCTCCACCTCCGCCTAGTCAACAGGAGGACACCCAGAGTCAGACGGGGTGAGGGCAGTCATTTGACGGGGGCTTTGCAGACCATCCCCGTATTTGCTGAGGATCGTGACGAGATCGATCGCCGGCTGAATGCTTTCCGCAAGCATAAGCCACCTTCTTTCGACGGATCTTATGATCCCATTGCTGCTGCCAGATGGTTACAGGCGTTAGACAAGATCTTTCGGATCATGCAGTGTACCGATCCGCAGAAGCTGATGTTTGCCACTTACATGCTGGAGGGCGAGGCCCATGAGTGGTGGACCAACATCTCTCACATCTACGAGATGCAGGGCCGTGTGATGACGTGGCCATTCTTTGAGGAGTGTTTTCTGGGTCAGTATTTTCCTTATGACTCTCAGGAGAGGAAGCAAGGAGAGTTTGACCGTTTGGTGCAGGGCTCGTTGTCTGTCGACGAGTACCTGGCCAAGTTTAATGAGCTGGTCAAGTTCGCTCATTTCCGCATGGCGAGACCGACTCCTGTTTTTCTTGCTGCTAAGTTCCGGAGGGGACTTAATGAGGACATTGCTGGACATCTTGCTGGTTCCGCTTCGAGAGACTTCGGAGCTTTAGTACAACAGTGCCGCGACATTGAGGACTATTGCCATGCGAGTCAGGCAAAGAAGGCCAAGATTGAGGTGCCACAGGGTACCGGCGGTTCCGCTCCCTGGAGGGACAGGAAGTTTGCAAACAAGGGCAAGGGCAAACAGTTGGCGGCTAAGCAAGCGCCAAATCAATTTAAAAGGGCTTCTACTCAGGGAAACGCAGCTAGACCTCCTGCTCCCAGATGCTCGGGATGCGGGAAGTCACATTTTGGGCCGTGTTCTACCGGACAGTTGATATGCTTCCAGTGTGGCAAGGAGGGCCACTACTGCAGAGATTGCCCGACGGCGAGAGTTGCTGCAGTGCAGGCTGTGCCATTGCAGATGGTTCCTACTGGGGCACCAGCCGTGCCACCTACTACGGGGCGTGTGTATACTTTGGATCGTCTGCAGTCGGACAGAGCTCCGAACCTGGTCAGAGGTACTGTTACCATTGGTGGTTCAGCTGTTGATGTATTGTTTGATTCCGGGGCAACGCATTCTTTTGTTGCTACCCCTATTGCTGTGGGGCTTGAGTTGCCCAGTGATGTGCTTTCTCCACCGATGCGGGTGACCACCGCCACTGGAGAAAAATGTTTGACCTCCACTGTTCATCGCGATGTAGCATTTCAGTGGGATGGCCGTGACTTCTTGGTAGATCTGGTAGGATTGCCGATGGCCAACCTGGACATTATTCTGGGCATGGATTGGTTGTCCAGAAACTGTGCATTGATTGATTGCTGTGCCAAGAGAGTGGTGATGTCTCCGTGTGGGTCCACAGCCTGTTCCTCACTGTTCATTTCAGTCCTGCAGGTGAGGAGGGCCTTGAGAGCAGGGGCATTTGGCTATGTCATGTTGGGAGGTTTGGTGAGTGGGACACAGGAGGATCTCACTGGCATTCCTGTGGTGAGGGAATTCCTCGAGGTGTTTCCCGAGGAGATTCCTGAGTTTCCACCGCAGAGGGAGATAGAGTTCTCCATAGACTTATTGCCTGGTGTGGGGCCTATATCGTTGGCTCCATACCGGATGTCGCCACCAGAGTTGGCGGAGCTGAAGAAGCATATCGAGGAGCTTTCAGCGAAAGATTTCATACGGCCGAGTGTGTCTCCCTGGGGAGCACCGGTCTTTTTGTGAAAAAGAAAGATGGGACCATGCGGTTGTGCACCGACTACAGACAGTTGAACAAGGTGACAATCAAGAACAAGTATCCTCTTCCACGCATTGATGATTTGCTGGATCAGCTCAGGGGTGCTTGCGTATATTCCAAGATCGACCTCCGGTCCGGTTACCATCAGATACGGGTAAAGCCAGAGGATGTCCCAAAGACAGTGTTTCGCTCGAGGTACGGGCATTATGAGTACTTGGTGATTCCGTTTGGACTCACAAATGGACCCGCAGTTTGTGATCGTCTTCATTGACGATATCTTAATTTACTCCAAGACGGAGGAGGAGCATGCTGAGCACTTGAAGATTGTTTTGCGAGTGTTGATAGAGAAAAAGCTATATGCTAAGTCGTCAAAATGTGAGTTTCGGCTCAAGGCGATGAAATTTCTGGGTCATGTGATTTCCGCTGATGGAGTTGCAGTTGATCCTAACAAGATTGAGGCCGTGATGGATTGGGAGCGGCCCAAGACGGTTACAGAAGTGAGAAGCTTCTTGGGTTTGGCAGGGTACTATAGGAGGTTCATAGAGGGATTCTCCAAGATGGTGCTACCGATGACTCGCCTAACCCGAAAGGAGACTCCATTCGTGTGGACACATGAGTGTGAGGAGTGTTTCCAGGAGTTGAAGGAGAGACTGACTACTGCTCCAGTGTTAGTTCTTCCTGATCCTGCGGAACATTTTGAGTTATACTGCGATGCCTCTGGAAAGGGGATAGGCTGTGTGTTGATGCAGAAAGGGAAAGTTGTTGCCTATGCTTCAAGACAGTTGAAACCTCATGAGGAGAACTACCCGACTCACGACTTGGAGTTGGTAGCCATTGATTTTGCTTTCAAGATTTGGAGGCATTACCTGTTTGGCATGAAGTTTGCTGTATTCAGTGATCACAAGAGCCTGAAGTATCTGTTTGACCAGAAGGAGTTGAACATGAGACAACGAAGATGGATGGAGTTCTTGAAGGACTACGACTTTGAGTTGAGGTACCATCCTGGCAAGGCCAATGTGGTAGCCGATGCTTTGAGTCGGAAATCCGTGAGCTTATCCAGCTTGATGATGAGCGACTACGAGGTAATTGAAAAGTTCAGAGACTTGAGAGTGAACTCCTTGTTTGGGGTGCACTGCTTGAGATGGAAACAGCAGAGGTGATTAATGAGCTGATGGAGAAGATTAAAGAGGCACAAGTGCAGAGAGAGTGCCTTGATTATGTGAAAAACCAGGACGGTGTGTCTTGGAATCAAGGATGGATTGCTGCTGTTCCAGAAGAGGATTGTTATTCCTCGAGGGCCATTGACCGAGGAGGTTATGGCAGAGGCTCATAAGGGCCAGTTTACTATCCACCCTGGTGCCACAAAAATGTACCAGGACTTAAAGAGAAATTTTTGGTGGCCGGGCATGGAGCAAGACCAACCAAACCAAGAACAGGCAAAACAT
>JAVKPL010004292.1:0-21347 GCA_032173675.1 Gastrolobium villosum
AGTAACAAAGTGTTATATGTGCAGTCCACAACAATTCGAAAAAGCCACTTACATGCAGAGAAATCTAAGGCTTGGAGCTACATAACAATTGGGTAACCTAAAAAAAAAAAGGGGCTTGGCGGGCCGAGCCCTGCGGGCTGGTGGGTTTGGCGGGGCGGGTTTGGCGGGCTGGTGGGTTGAAAAATTCAACCCAGCCCACCCCATTTGGCTGACGGGGCGGTCTCAGCCCATTTTGCCAGCCCTATATATGTCACAAATACACAGACCACAAAGAGTCGATTTAAAGGCAACTATAAGTTTATCAAAATAAAAGGCAACTACAAAATATATGGATATATAGTAAAATAGATGCAACTATAAGAACAATTTTAACCAGTGTTTTAAAACCCGGCTCGGACCGGCCGGGTCGACCCGGGACTCGGTGACCCGGTGGGTTCCCCGGTCCGAGTGGGTAGTTGAACCGCTTCTGCAGTCAACCCGAATCGGACCGGTTGACCCGGCCGAAACCCGACGACCCGGTTGACCCTGGTTAGGCCGGTTATTCCTTTATTTTTTGGTAATTTTTTTTTTGTTGATAAGAACTCTTGAATTAAATCATATTCATATTTTATGAAGAATATGATTAAAAGTAAGATGAAAATAATAAGGTATTTTAGATTAGTGCAGTTCGTTTATGTAATTTAGTTGCATCTTATAATGATCTCATGAAGTTAAGTGGTGATAAACACTGATGGTCTCTTGATCTCATCTCAATGGTGGGCACTCTTTTCTTAGTGTATATTTCATGCATACTATTTGTTATCATGATTTAATTTATCCGTATCATGTCAAACACAAAAGGTGCATTTAACTTATATTGCAGTTTGCTTACCCATTAAAAACTTATATTGCAGTTTTAATCCAATATTATGATATGGTCTAGAGCGAGAAGCTTAGAAGTATATAATATTTGCTATCATTGAAAATCAAATTATTTTTTGAAGCTCGTTGATAGTTTTCTTATGTGAATTTTTATTAATATAAATCATATTTTTATATTTTTAATATGTGAACAATAAATCCGGTTCAACCCGGTTGAACCCAGTCGAACCAATGACCCAATAACCCAGTACCTCGACCGGTTCGATGACCAGTCCGAGTTTTAAAACACTGGGAGAAACATTACATGTTAATATATAAAATGCTGACAGTTAGAAGTGACAAACTGGGCCGGGCCCAGAGGGCCTGCCCACCAACTTATTTTTATAATTAAATTAAAATTTCGTCATTATTCTTTTATAATTAAATTACTAAGTTTGATTTCAATTTTTGAAAATATAAATTTGTAAAATTCAAAATACTAAGATATAAATCCTTGTAAAAAGTTTATTATTTACCTAAAATGTTGATAGTTAAAGGTTACAAACTGGGCTTGGCCTGAGGGCCTGCTCGCCCCGCCTGCAACCAAGTTTTTATAATTAAATTAAAATTCCACTATTCTTCTTTTATAATTAAATTCCTAAATTAGATTTCAATTTTTGTAAATACAAATTTGTAAAATTTTAAATACTAACGACACAAATCCTTGCAAAAAAAAAAATTCTTATTATTTCGTAAATATAATTGTGATAAATGTAAGTTTATCTTTGAGATAAAATATAAAAACCTAGACGTAACTATAAGAGTCTTTTTGTGGATAAATATAAAAGTCTATTTACATGCTGATAGTTAGAGGTGGCAAACTGGCATCGGCCCGGAGGGCCGGCCCACCAATATATTTTTATAATTAAATTAAAATTTCATCATTCTTTTTTATAATTATATTCATAAATCTGATTTTAATTTTTGTAAATACATATTTGTAAAATTCCAAATACTAACGACACAAATTCTTGCAAAAATAATTGTTTATTATTATTTTTTAACTTTGATTGTAATGAATGAAAGTTCATATTTGAGATAATATATAAAAACCCAAATGCGACAATAAGAACCTTCTTTGTGGATAAATATAAAAACCTATTACATGTTGATAGTAAGATGTGGGAAACTGGGCCTCGCCCCACAGGGCCGACCCACCAACATATTTTTATAATTAAATTAAATTTTCATCCTCCTTCTTTTATAATTAAATTCCTAAATCTGATTTTAATTTTTGTAAATACAAATTTTTTAAATTTCAAATGCTAATTGTAACACCCCATAGTACTCCGGTTGTTAACATACATGATATTTAACATTCACAGGGGAAGACTTTATTGAAAAGGAATAAAGCGTCTTATAAAAATACGAGTAAAATTTTTCCAAAACCTTTTATAAAAACATTTCTAGAAACGTTCACGTGAGATACTGCGAAAGTGTAAATCTAAACATACATCTACTAATTAATCCTATGAGCCAGTATTAGTGGCCATTGACCATCAAGATATGACATCAAGTGTCATTCCTGATGGAGTCCACGGACAGCATAACGGCTGTATTTCGGATAACTGGGAACATGGTTCCCACACATACATTTAACCTGATAAATATGATAATTTAAACAGACAGCTTGCAAGTCCACACGGAATGCAATCCCCTCAATGGGTCAATGCAAACAAGAAGACTCCATGCCCAAATTAACTGAATACATGCATCAAGTCTATATTAATTCAAAGTATAAAAACATCAGTAATTAATCCATGGCTCTAAGGATACAATCGTGAGCCTAAATAAATACATGACATAATCTCCATATATAATTAAGCATGTTAACAAATCCATATGTCATCATAAGTCTAAACATAGTCTAAAAGAATCAGCTGCATCATCAACTACTCCAATGCGGGGCCTGGCCCCTAGAAGCATCACCACTACTCTGGGTACCTGAAATAATGTCCCCAAACGGGGTAAGATAACAACATCTCAGTAAGCTCAAGGTTCATAGAGGATCCTCTAACCCCTGAGCCCACTTCCTGCATAACAAGTCAGGTATAAAGCATATAATACAGAAATACAACATAAACATAGCATCATCATATCATCCTTGTGTAACCCCAGGGTCAAAGCCATAGACGGTTACACATGTGTGACTTCCAGGGTCAAGCCATAGACAGTCAACACAATCTCAGTATGAAATAGCTCCCAGAGTCAAGTCATAGGCAGCCTACATACCATGATCACTCACCAGGATCCTCATAACATATATCATCAGTGCATCATCATAACATCAAGATCATATAACATCTATATGAATGTGAATGAATGCACATATACATCATACCATATACTCTCATACAATACAACCATAATGCCCACCATCATGGTGGGGCCACAAGAGAGAGGAGTCAACTAGAACTAGGAGCTTACCTCAGGGAGCTTAGCACAAGCCCACACTCCAATAGTATACGTATGCTCCAACAAAATCCTCAAGTGCACGGTTCTCTAGGCACACCTAGAGTAGGAACCATTCACATTATTAATTACATATTAATTAATCAAGTCATATCCATGAATTAATCATTTAATAATTCCACTTTTCATACTCATATGCCAATAATATGCACATCACAAGTCTAGACCAATTATTACATAATTACGTATTTTAGTGCATTATTACAAGCTACCTAAATCTTCAATTAATTACATAACTTAGAATCACATGCAAGGCTCACTTAGGTACTTATTATTTTCAGCTCATACACGCCATATTTATGATTATTATAAGTTACTAAGGGTTCCCCTAATCCCACTTAGCTTAAATATCACTTTTACGATTTTCCCAAAACTATACATGTTTCTGTTTTCTAGATACTGAGAGCGACTCACTTGTTATAAAATTCTCATCTTTTAGTATGTTAATCTAGACTCAATTAACTTCCCAACAAGATATCACATGCCTCATTTGAAGTTTCCTAGATCCGGTTATCACCATTTGAAGTTGGACAAGCAAAGCTGTTTGCCAACTCCCAACATGGCCCTAAACATCCTTTACCATTTCTGCGATTCTGGAAAATCTACTAAACCGATTTCTCTCAAATTTTTATGTAGACAACTAGACACATTTATCTTTAATTATACATATTATGAGCCTAGTTTGAGTAAGCACATAAGGAGAAATAATTCGTGGAAGTTGCAATTATGTACAGCGCCCTGCACATGGTCTCTCTGTGCAGTCCTCACTCAAACGAACATACAGAATGAAATACATCTTCAATTGATACCAAGTTTTGACACCATATAGCTAACATCTCAAGCTTCATTTTTATGTAAGGCACAGCCCTATATGACCTTTGCGGAGGGAGATATGCTCTCTCCAATTTCACCTAAGAAAATGGTTACTTAGCCTTAAATGTGTTTACTTAACAAATCTTAATTACTTTTGATTATAAATCCTAATTCACATTAATTCTTGGATTTTTCTATTAATTCTTGGATTTTTCTATTATTAAGTCACATTATGAAATATCCTTAGTCCCATTATGTCATGATACTTAAATTTTACTAATTATTTAATTAGTGTACCTAAACCTTACTTTAGTCCAATTTTAGAGTTAAATCCTTAATTACTTTTGTTAATTAATCCCTACCCTTAATTAATCACCTAATTCATCATCTCCTTAATTTTAACACAACTAAACCCTTATATACTTTATGGGAAAGATTTGATTAGCTATATTAATTAGGAATTTTAGCCATTATTAATCATGATTAGTGAGTTTTACTTAGAGTTAACCCACCTAGTTAATCTTTCTAATCATTTTTCCACACTTAACAACTTAATCACATTTTTTTGTCATCAAACCCTAGCCTCCATGGACATGGATGAACCTTCATGTAACATTTTTAGGGTTCAAGTTCATTCTTTTTCATGAAATCCTCACAAGGATTCAAAGGTTGAACCTTTACTCATCCAACCAATCATTTCTTGGTTCACAACTCACACACCCTTAAGAACAATCATCAAAACATCAACTTTACAAATTTTTTCAACAATAATCCCCCCATGAACATGACAAAACCATGGCATATACTAGGAAAAAGGAAGGCTTTTGGGTCATCTTTCCAAAAGAGAAGCTTACATCTTCAAGGTTCCTCCTTTAGCTCAAGTCTCCACCTTTTTCCACCAAGAACCCTCCTTTAAGCAAAAACAAACTTTCATGAACATGCTCATGAGTTAGGCTCAAGAACACAAGAGAAAAAGATGATATTTTTCAAGAAAGTTTAAGAACACTTACACTAGAACTCAAGAGAACCAAGTAAGGATGTGTTGTTCTTCAAGAGAACTCAAGAACATAACTCCATGGCTCTCAAAACCTTCAAAACCATGGCTGTGTTTGGGGATAAGGAACACGAAAATTTGATCCACACCATGAAAATGGTATGGTTGTGAAGAGGAGAGTGAGGGGAGCAAGTTTGGTGAAGGAGATTTGGTGATTTGGAGAGGTTTTGGAGATGAAATCTTAGAGAGAAGTGAGAGCAAATTCAAAAATTGAATTTTAGAGAGAGAAGTGAGAAGAGGGGAGCTGATTCAGATCTCAAATGGGAGGGGAAGGTGCCCTAATTAGGGTTGCCATGTCACTTAAGTGCCATTCGTCGTTTAGTGAGACCCGGTGTAATTTTTAACTGATCTGTCGTCAAATTTTTACCCGAAAACTCCCAAGACTATAACTTTAAGTACTTAACATTAATTTTGTCTAATTATCATGTTCATAACTTAAAAATTTGATTAGTCCATCACAGATCCACTAACAGTTGTTTAATTGCATTGTAATCTTTACCGGTGTTCTTAACTGTACCCGGATTTCATAATCTTCTTAACTTTAACATTTTTGGTCTAATTATGACTTGTTAGGCATATATTGGTCTTTATTCCCATTTTCTCATCTTTTCCCGTTTCGGGATTCTACCAACTACTACTATATCAGTACAAAATACCTGGCAGAAGTGACTTTTCAAAAATACCCCAATATGGGTATCAATCTTCATCAATTCATATCCTAACCTCATTCATGATATTTATATCATTATATTAGCTCTCTAACTGTAATTTGCTAACTCAGAGCTATTCTACTAACTGTTACTGCGTCAACAGTCAAAATTAACAGATGAAAATTTATCTGTGCAAAATACCCTCAATATGGGTATCAAAATTCTCAGAATTTCATCATCATTCTATTTATGACCATAAGTTCCTCATTATAACCCTCTAATATAAAAGTCATTTAATTAGGGTTATTATACTAACGACACAAATCGTTGCAAAAAATAATTATTTATTATTATTTTGTAAATCTGTTGTAATAAAAGAAAGTCAATCTCTGAGATAAAATATAAAAATCCAAATGCGACTATAAGACCATTTTTGTATGGATAAATATAAAAACCTATTACATGTTGATAGTTAGATGTGACAAACTGGGCCTCGCCCCGCAGGGCCGGCCCACCAACATATTTTTTATAATTAAATTAAAATTTCATCTTTCTTCTTTTATAATTAAATTCCTAAATCTGATTTTAATTTTTGTAAATTCAAATTTGTAAAATTTAAAATACTAAGGACACAAATCCTTGCAAAAAATAATTATTTATTATTATTTTATAAATCTGATTGTAATAAATGAATGTCCATCTCTGAGATAAAATATAAAAAATTAGATGCAACTATAAGAATTTTTCATGTGGATAAATATAAAAATGTATTTCATGATGCTGGTATATAATGCTGACAATTAGAGGTTGCAAACTGGACTCGGTCCGGAGGACTGGCCCGCCAACATTTGTTTATAATTAAATTAAAATTTCGCCCTTTTTCTTTTATAATTAAATTTCTAATTCTGATTTTAATTTGTGTAAATAAGAATTTGGAAAATTCCAAATACTAACGACACAAATCTTTGCAAAAATATATTTAAGTATTATTATTTTGTAAATTTGATCTTTTTAAAATGAAAGTTCATCTATAAAAAATACTGAAAGAAGATGAGTAAAACTTTGTAATTTTTGAACGACTATATAACAAGGTAAATTGCAGCAATATACTTTTATGTGTTGCGTTAAGAGTGAATCGTGTAATGAGTTTTATAACTTTTGCAAGTATATGTTAGGCATCTTTCTTATTACCTTGATGTGAAGCACATCATCTAAATTTTTTTATTACAAATACATTATATTAAGTTTCAAATCACTTGGATATTTTGAATTTTAATTAATTTTTTATTAATTTATTCTTTATTTTATCATCGTCGTGTTAGTAATACATATTTGTTACCTGCATATGTGAATATATTTTGTAGTGCAGTTCAGCATCGTTATTTAATTTGAGACTAAAGAAAGATATATCTTTTTTGTTTGTTCCTACATCATGCTATTAAATTTTAACAAAAAAATATTATTCATAATATTTATTTTAAATTTAGGTAATTTTTTACGAGACAAACAAATTGATTTTTTCTCCGTGCATCGGCATGGGTAATACAGTAGTATTTATATAAAATTTAATAACCTAGATAACTAATTTGGAAAAAAATTTAACTAAAGGTTGAATTCAAATATAGATAGATGGATAGAACAAGCTATGTTTTTTGTCAAAAATAAATAAACTAATAAGTTAAAGTTTAGGGGGTGTATTGGATTAGGATTTTAAAAGATTTATTTGAGAAAAGAAATCCTATAGGTTTTAAAAGACCATTCATAATTGGAGAGACTTTAAAAGCTTTTTTTACAATCAAGATTTCGTAAGATTGAATTTTAAAGGATTTAAAAGAATTTATAATTTTGAAAGGACAATATGGATTTTTAAGATTTTAAGAAACAATATGAATTTTTAAGAAATATTCAAAATTACAAAAGTCAATAAAAAGAGTTAACAAAGAAATGCAGTGAGTGATATTAATAAAAAAGTAAAACGTAATATAATTTTCTCAATTAGTAAAATTTATGATAAATTTTTGTTTGGAATTTTTTGCAATTGATCTTGTAAACCTTGGGATTTTTTTCTACGTGAGGATAGTTTTCTAACCATATATCATATGCATGTTTTCATTGAGTATTTCAAGAAAATTTTGAATCTGAATTTCTGGGCTTTATTACATGAAAGATTAAAAAAAATTCTCAAATTATTTTCAATTGATACAATAAATTGCTTTGGGAGTTTTTAAAAACAAATTTTAGTTATCTATTGACACACAAATTGTTTGAAATCGCTTTCTATATAGCGAAGGAATTTCGTTCATGAACGTATTATTATGAAATATAATGTTCATATTATGAAAGTTTCAATTTTCTTTAAATCGATCTTGTTTTATTGATGTAAAATGAAAATTGGGTTGCAAGTTTTTGTTCCTTTGTTGTTTTCTCACGATTTTATGTTGTTTTTGACACAAAAATCACAGATTTTCTTACCAAGAAAAATAATGACCAATAGCTTGAAAAATCATTTTTAAACTTTCAAAAATTCTAAAAAATTGCTTCAAAATATGCTATTTTTGATATTAAAATCATGTTGGGTTATTTTGTGATGAAAATCGCTCAAAAATCTGTTGTTCTTGAACTCTGAAGAAGCTCCCATGGCAAAACTCGGTTTCTAGTGGGTCAACCCACCAAAAGAAGAAGAAGAAGACACTGCAAAAGAAAAATATCAAGAAACCCTAGGGGTTAGAGTAAGATCGTGAGAGAGACATTATATTTAGATTTCTCACTAAAAAGCCTCACGAAATTCACACCAATTGAAAATCCATTAAAATGGTAAGATTTTTAAATACTACAAAATTGTTTTTCCATTATTTAAAATCCTGATTGAATACCAATGGATTTGGATGGACTCTAAAATAATCTTTTAAAATCTCAGTTGAATACCACATTTTTTTCAATCCTTTAAAATCTTAATCGAATACCAATGGATTATTTTGCCCAAAACTAATCCATTAAAATCCTTTGAAATCCCAATCCAATACACTCCTTGGATTATAGGAGATATGCCTCAATCATAAAAGACCACTAACCTCATTCAGAATTTAAAATTAGATTACATATCATCTAAAAAGAGAAAGTTGAGAATCAAATCCATACCACGACTTATATGGGCAGAAGATTCGATAAGATGTGTCAACTCTCATTGGCACCAAAATAATATCATTTAAAATTAAAAGAGAACAATTATCAAAATATAATTAAAATTAGTGTAAAAAAATAGACTAATGTTTTTGGACTAAAGTAGAACAAAGTCCAGAATGATTAATCAATATGAATTAAGCCCGGAAGAGAATTAGGGTTCTCTAATCTTCTATATAAATAGTGGTGGTCGTCAGGGACAATAAAGAGGTGCCCACACACTCCCATCATCATTTTAGGAATAATCTGGAAGATCTGCACGTCCTATAAAAACCTTTTGGAAGAAGATCTGTGCATCATAGAGAACCCTTCTTGAAGATCAGCATATCGCAGAGGTATGTTATACGCATTTTATATAGATATGACTGGTTTAATAGACTTATCTCACATGCTAATACGTTTCGCTTGTACAACATTGCTTCTAAAACCATATTAGTAAAGATAAAGAGTAACAATTACAAAGATTTTAATGTTTTGATAAAAAAAAAAATCACTAAATACATTAAAATAAATGTAATTGAGATTCATTTGTGTTCAGGAACATTTATGTATAGCAGAATAGCTACTATTTGCATATACGGATCTTATGATAAAGATGACAGGCAATGAGAAGTCATGCACTTTAAGCCAAAGTCCGATGGTATTAAGTATTAATAATGGTTGTGTGTGTGATTCACCTCCTTAGTGAACAAGATGTTCTTTCAACACAAATATGATGGCAATATAAGTTATCAGATGATATCCCTTCTTGTTAGCTATAGAGGGTCATATATAGATGAAATGCACTAGAGATTGTGCTCCTAATGGATAATTTGCACGTGACTTAATGCTATCATGCAATACCTAATGAGTGATTATTTGTGGTGGATGAAAGTTAAGGGAAAGTGGTGGAGTGAGATGCTCTATATAATTGGGATAAGAAGTGAAAAGAAAATAGCTTAAGTGGTCCATAACAATTTGAAAATAAATTAACTTTATTATATTTTAGTCTATTTTATACGAGTTTATTTCTTTTATTTTTAATATTCTTAACTATTTTAAATTAATTCAAATAACACTATATTTTAACATAATTAAGGGAAAATATAAAAAATAATTTTTATGACAACATAATGAATAATGAATGGTGTTAAATATGATTGTTGAATCACTATACGAATAATATTTAATAATTAATTTTGAAAAATGAACAGACTGTCTAGTTCGAGTCTCGCTCCACCACTAATTAATATTAATACATTATCAATAAGATGACAAGAAAACAAACAAAACAAAAAGCGATACACCAAATAATATATGGGTTTTATAAGAGTTATGTTGTAGGAAAATTGATTGTGTAATGTTATAGAGATTCGTTTTACATGCATGAGTTTTTGTTTTTGTTTTTTGCTTTAAAAAATGTGGGCCCACAAAATATTGTGTGTAGAGGAAAGTTTTTGGTATCATGTGACATGATAGATATAAATCCCATAATATATAATATTGTATGTGTAGGAAAGTTTTTGGTATCACGTGACATGATAGATATTGTGCCAAAAAAAAAAGGGACAAAAACTTCATATAAAATGGAGACAAAACAGTGTCCTAATCCGCGATCCTTTCGCCCCGTGGCCGTGGTCCTCGGACAAGGTTGCTCAATAAATATCTCATATTTTTCTAGTAATTAAAAGCATTTAATTAGTTGATGGTTCCGTTCAGCCAATTCAACACGTCACTCACCAATAAGAAACCCCACGTCCCCACGAACCCCTTCTTTTTTTTTTTTTTTTCTTTTTTCATATTTTCTTTGCTTCTAATCCACATATTACTGTTTTTCCATTCTTTCACACCATGCCAGTTTCGTCACTCTCTGTATCTGAATTCCCTTTTTTATAAACTCAGCATAAAATTCAGTAGAGGGAAAAATAAAAAATTACAAAAAAGTGGAAAAAATTTATGCACCACGAATCTCGATGTGCGATCGTATTGGATGGCTCGAATGGGAAAATGAGGGTTGGTGTGATTCACTTCACTTTAATATTTTTTCGGCTTAAATTTAAGATTTAATGTTTTACATATTATATGAAAAATAAAATTATCTCTTATACATATATAAAAATATATAAATTTATGAGTAGAAGTGTTAACGGGTCGAGGCAGACCAAACTTTGATCTTAGCTAGAAGGCTAAGTGCGCTTAAACGTGTCAATCTGTCTTGGTCTCTTATATGTTATAAATATAATAAGAACTTGATTTATTTACGAAAAATGAAAGTCTATTACAAAAGAAAATAACCAAATGACAGTAGCTCTGTTGGCGCATGGGAGCTAAGCAGGTGGGGTGAGAGCATGTGTTCTAATCTCCACAATATCACTTTTGGGAGGGGTTTAAAGCTTTAATCCTAGACCCGCCCCAAATCGAGTTAGTTACGAAGCAATGAACTGATAGGAATATTCTCAAAATAAAATAAAATAAAAATTTATCCAAACAAAATATATGATTAACTAATAAAATTGGGTGAAATGAGCTGAGGAGAAAGAGGACTATTATGATTAGTATAAAAAATAAAAATAAATCTAAGGCCGAATTTTTGAATTTAAGCATGAGAATTTTTTATTAAATGAGTTTTTATACAAGTCCAAACCTGGTTCCAATAACCAATTTTAGACATGTAAGCACAAGTTTTGACAAGCCAGATCAAAAGCCCCTAAAGGGGGCATTTGGTATAAGGTCATTTTTAGAATTTCCGGGAAACTGAAAGTGGTAATCGTATTTACCCATGTTTAATACAAGATTTTTAAAATTTTCCAGAAAATCTAATTTTCCCGAGATTTTATTTTGTGTGTAATTTTTCCCCTAAAGGGCTTGCATATATTCATACGGAACGTGTGCAGGTTTGAGGTCAAATCATCACCTAATTTTAACCTTAATTTGTTTATTAATTTAGAAATTATCTTAAAAAAATTTGTTTATTTGATATGGTAAATTAATTTTAATACAATGATTAATTATTGTATAAATTTAACTAAAGATATTTATAAATGCAGGATGGATCAAGACAAATGCTAAGTCAGCGTATTTCAAATTCTTTGAGCGTTGTCCAGCGAAGATAGTTTATAGTGTGAGAATTTTTCCATTGTCAAACATTTCTTCAGCTTGTTATAATTCCAGTCAACAAAGGGTGCACGGCACATCTGCACAACTAATAATGCTAGTCTACTTACATATGACTATTTTATCTTCTTCCTATTTCGGGGTAATCTACAACTAAACCGTGTATGTTAAGGAATTAGATTTTTTCCTTTTTAGGCTCTGTGCATGAATTCCAAAACCCATATATTTATAGTGTATTGCTGATCAGATATAAATTTTATCGTTAAAAATTCCTATATATTTAGAGACCCACATTTATAAAATAAATAAATAAATAAATAAAAAATACTATACGAAAATCAAAAGTCACTTTTAGGAGAAAACAACTCTCGTATAACACGAGAGTTGTTTTCCCCTTTGTTTTTAGCGGTAAATTTGAAGCAAAGGATTCTAGTTCTTGGTCGTTGGTACTTGGTTGGTGGTAATCATCTATGATTTGTTCCCTTTTACTAATTTTGTTTTGGTAGAGAAAATGGGATAACAGCCACAACTGGAAAACACGTAACGTAGGAATTCAGGAAATTACCCTTCAATTACTCTCACACGCCTATTCCAATACTTAAACCGCTGTTGTATCAGACACTTTTCCAACTAAGATTTACATAATATTTCTCATAAAGATATCCTAACGTGTAGTGTAGGGATAAAAATGTGCTGTGTTGGGCCAAGTTTTGTCCTAAAAAATTCAAGTTTATGTAAAAAATTTCAAGTTGACCTGATCCGATAGCATAGTACGAATCTGACAGTTAGCTTATGCTGACCCATTTATAAAAAAAATAAATGCCCTAATCTGGCCCGTTAGCCTATTAATTTTTAACTTCTAAGCAGAACCATGTATCAATTTCACAAAATACTCAAATTATGTTGTTAAACCAAAAATCACAACATAATTTTATCATAATATGCATTTAAGTCACTTTCAAAAGCAAAATGCTCAAGCTAAATAACATATATTTCATCAGATCCAGCAAACCAATCCTTACTATGTAAATTAAAATAACTTTATGAATCTTATAAACACATATCATGATGCTTGTAGTAGTCAAAAAAAATTTATCATCTTCTGTCATCTATAAATACAATTCCAATTTTACATAAATTGGCAAGTAATTTGTAAATGTAGAAAACAAAAAAAAAAATTAAAGAATAGAAAGAAAATAAGATTAAGAAACAAAAAATCTTTTTACACTTTTTGTTTTTTCATCCGGCCATACTTATTACATAACCAATCTCCACCACATATTAAAGCTTGGAATGTATCTTTAGCCAAGCTAGAATGATAAGCATCAATAACTCTTCCTTCAGCACTAAATATTGATTCTGATACTACTGTAGAGATTGTACAAATCTTATGCCCCTTCCAAAGATGACATTGATGACAATCGAATCTAGGTCCTTCCACCACCTACTCAGCTCACATGCACCAACTGAGCGATCACCATTTGGTACTACTATGAATAATATTGTTTTATTTTATTTTAAATAAATAATATGATATAGTCCGACCTGTAAGTTTAAAGGTCCGACATGTAAAAAAGAAAGCCTATGTTTTGCTTCCTAAATAAGCTTTCTTAAAATCCAGGGCCTATTCTATTTGCTATATAAAGTTGGTCGAGTCTGACCTGATAGAAGCTAAGTCGTAGACCTTTATGGGTCAGACCATCCCACTTTCACCTCTACTAATGTGGAGCCACTTACTGCAACCGAGAATATTCTAGTTTGCAAGATTTTTTTTTAACTCCGTCTAGGAACCTTCATAGTTATTATATAGGGTTTTATAATTCTCATTTAACATGAGAATTCAATTTTTCCTACACACCCTTCGATTTTCGTGCTGATATGGGTCTCACATATAATTTTTTCTAACACATGGGTCCCACATGCTTTTATCTCTATAACATGAGATTTGAATTCTCATTCAACATGAGAATTATCAAACCGTATTATATAACTCATAATAAATTGTTAGTCTGTACTAGGGGTGGTAATTCATGTTCATGGGTCGGGTTCGGGTCGACCTGTGTCTGACACAAACACGAATAGACCCAACCCGAACGCGAAAACTCAACCCGTACACGACCCATGTATAAACGGGTTGACACGATACAACCCGAATTTGAGGGCAACTTGTATTTACACATACCGTAGCTGGTTTGAGAAGACAACCCACCAGGTTGAATATGTCGCTGCATCCAAAGAGATTTAGTTAAAATGAACAGAAAATGAAGGAATGGTATAGTGTGGGGAGAGAGTGTAAAATACAGAGTGTGAATAATGTGAAGAAAAAAAAAAGTTAGAGAGTATAGGGGAAAATGCAAGCGAACGATATTGTTGTACTAAAAGTGGAGAGAGCAGCGGCGCTGGAGTAAATTGAAACCTAGGTATTATTTTTCGTTTTATATCATGGTTTACGGGTCAAAGTGGATTCACGGGTTAACCCGTGACCCGACACGATTTTGTCGTGTTATTTTTTTCAACCCGTACACGACCCATTTATTAAACGGGTTGACCCATACATGAAAATTTCGTGTCGGGTTCGCGGGTCGGGACACAAATTGCCACCCCTAGTCTGTACTGGTCCATTTAAAAAAAAATATATAATACTTTTATATGAAAATCATGAAAAACTGACAATTTTATAATTCTTACCGTACACACATAGACACAGTGAAAAATAGATATGTGCTCCCCATTCAAGGAGCCTGCATAAGATCTCCTACTTGTTATCATGTTACAATTGCTAGAGGGGTTGAGTGACTCATCTCTTTTATTTTCACATTTACTCTGTTTGATATTGTGAAGGTTGATTTCGTGCATGGCCATTAAATACAGCATTGTGTTGTGATTTCACATAATCAAGTTAAGGTTCTTAACCGTTAATGAACAAATCTACGGTGACAAATAATAAAGAGAAAAATATTGAAACATAAAAGGACTTTACTTCACTTTTGTAATAGGAGAGAAGTTATTTTATATTCTCAGATAAATAAAGTCGATCCACCATTTTTATTTTTTTTAAAAAGAGAGATACATCTTTTTACGTGAATGTAATATCAGAGATGAATCTCACATGATAAAATACGAAAAGATAATAATTTGTCTATCAATAATTAACAACCTTTCACGTAGGGATGTAAATGGGCTATGCCGGCCTACAACCTAACCTATACTATGTCAGACTTGATCTATTATAAATAGTCAAATAGAATAGGCCTAAAATTCTAAAAAAACATATTTAAAAAATAGGCTACAGACTTTTTATACATGTTGAGTCTATAAGATTATAGGTCGGCCTATATCATATTATTTATTTTAAATAAAATAAATATAATTATTATTTTAATAATTATCAATAATAAAATAACATTATTTTATTTGTTTTTTTAATTATTGAATGTTTAATAGATTTAAATAGGCTAACGGTAGTATGCCAAGACTTTTATTTTTTAAATATATCTTGTAATTTGGGCCTACATAGATTAACAGGACATGTTGGACTTAAATTTTTTACAAAAACCTGGCCTATTTAAGGTAAAGTCTAACATAAGCTAACCTATTTACACCTTTCACATGATTGGATTACGTATAAATCACACCTGAGATCATTCATTCTCGAAGTATAGGGTCGCATAAAGATTCCATCTTTCTTTCTTTTGCAGGATAAAGATTCCATTTATCCTTGGTATGAATTATATGGCTAAATCGATTCAAGCCATGATGCTTGTTGTGTGGTGTCTACACTTGAATGCAGACAACCTTAAGTATTGATTGGAGGATATTGTCAAAATGCATAAAAAAGTTTAAACTTATAGCTTGTTTAGTGCCCAAATTAAGCCTCTTAAGAAATGATTTTTATGCATTACTTCTTTTTTATTTTTTTTCTTACGTTACTACTTTATTTGAAAAAGAGTGAGAGAGACGGATAATATATGTACATATCAAAATTAATTTTGTTTCTCTTACTTTATTACTTAAAGAAAGTAATGGACCGTATGGGTTTCTATGATCATGGCCCATAGCTCAAGTGTGTCTTTGAAAGTAAATGCTCTTGTTCCATTTGTCTTCTGTTTTTAGTACAGAAAGCAATTTATGTTGTAAAACATGTAATGAATGATATGATTGGCCCATTGTTTTCATGTGTTTGACATACGGCAGTTACTTGATTTTGTAATAGGATCAAATTTGATTATGATGCAGTAGCTTTTTGTAGGATGTAAAACTCATAAATACAGCCAAATTTCATAACTATAACATGGTTTTTCACGGTGCAAAATGTTGGAAAAAAGAAAAAAAATACAGCCAGATTTCATAACTATAACATGGTTTTTCACGGTGCAAAAAGTTGGAAAAAAAAAAAAATTCTTTAAAACTAATTCGAAACCGATTCGGAACCGGTTCGGAAGTGTGGTTCTAGTTTGAAACCGGTTTGAAACCGGTTCATAAATGGTTCGGGTCGAACCGGTTTTACACTGAACCGAACCAGTTTCATTTTTTATAAAAAAACCAGTTCAAAGAAACGAACCGGTTTAACCGGTTCGGTTTGATTCTTCAAAAAAACCGGTTCGAGTCGACCCATGCTCATCCCTATGAAACTTGCTTACTTTTACTTCCTCTTTTTCTCTTGATCTACATTTCATACAAACTATAAAATAGAAACCGTTCCTCTCATTCCCTGATCCAAGATTGTTCTGTCGTAGCTTAGAGAGAGAGAGAGAAAAAAAAAAACCCATCTTCAATCTTTTTTCTTATTTTCTGCGCTTGTTCTTTGTGATCATGCTCGATGGCTCGTACGAAGCAAACCGCTCGTAATTCCACAGGTGGAAAAGCTCCTAAGAAGCAACTCGCTACCAAGGTGAGTTTCGATTAGGGTTTCTCCTCTTCAATTCAATTTATAACCTTTTCTTGTTGCTAATTCTCCATGATTTCTTCATCAACGTGTTCTATGGTTTTCTTATCGTGTTGTTTGTTGGTGATTTGCGTAGGCTACAAGAAAATCTGCTCCTACAACCGGTGGAGTTAAATTACCAGAAATTGAATGTTTAACAACCGCTTTATATTTAAAAATCAATAAGAATATTCTATTTTTCATATTTATTCAAGAGAAAGATGCAGTCAAACAAAGAAAGATAAACACAGTCCTCAAAATATTCTATTTTTCATATTTACCTAGCGAGTTGCTTCCTAGGAGCCTTTCCACCTGTGGATTTGCGAGCGGTTTGCTTCGTACGAGCCATTAGCAAGAACACAAAGAACAAGAGCAGAAAATAAGAAAAAAGATTGAAGAAGGGGTTTTTTTTTTCTCTCTCTCTCTCTCCCACACATAGAAAAAAGAAGGGGTTTAATTTTTATTAATTATAATCTTTAATTGGAATGGGAGGCCGTGGACTCCAGATCCGGCCCACTTAATTCTTTCCATAAACAGATTTATCAAAAAAAATATTTGTAAAAATCACTGTATTTGAATTGGCATTTTTTATTCAAAATCAAAATAAACCAAAAAAATAAAAATTAGCATCAGCGTTGACTTTAAAAAAATTAAAATAAAACAGTATTCAAAATTTTATTGAGAAAATTATTTGGACAGTTAGTTTAATTAAGATTATTATTTCTTATTTAATATTTAAATTTAAAAATAATATTTAATTAAAATAACACAAATTTATATTATTTAAAAGGCCAAATACTAATTCCAATTTTAATAGATCCAACTAATTTGATTTTTTTATTTCTAAAAGTTGAAATCTTTTAAACATCCCCAAATAATATGTTGATATATCGTTAAAATATTAGAATTCTCAAATAGTAGTTTTATAAATTTTTTAAAGATTTAATTTAATATAATTATTATAATACATTCACAATATATCAAAATCATAGTAACATATGTGACAAAAATGCCCATATGATTACAATTTGTATCTTTTTCATGATATAATATAGATACATAAAAATACTCTTTTAAACACATAATAATATGATTTTATAAAAAAAAATTAATTGTTTTTTTACTTACATATACATTAGTTCTTATTTTAAATTATTAAAAAAATAAAGTTATTATTTTGAATAAAATATATTAATATGCATTAGAATAAGGGTTCGCTTTTCTACAGTCAATGTAGATAACTTATCTACAATGAGCACAAAACAACGTTGTTTTGAGGCGGAAATCAATGTATTTTTGTAATTATAATTTATTTCAGAGTTATAATAGTCTTTCTCATTATAATTTTTTAATTTTTCAACCCAAAACGACGTCATTTTGGGAGCGAATGTAGATAACTTATCTACATTCACTTTAGAAACATTAAGGGACCGTTTGGTGAACAGGATAGGATAAGCACAGATAGGATAAGAGGCCTGGATAAGGATAGGAAATGATATGGACCAGATAAGAACATATTATATCCTGTGTTTGATGTGCACTGGATAATATTAGGATATGATAAATATTGACAAAAGTACCCCTTCCAAATTCTATTATTCCTTTGTTGTCCTTCTTTTGGTTTGGGGATTTTGCTAACGAGGAACATTCTACCCAGATTCATGAACAAATTTATGGTTGAACCCATGAATCGATTTCTACCAAATAATATCTTGTCATTTACTGAACTCATTGTGTCAAAGGAACCCCATTTCCATTTCCTTTCTCTGCTTTATCATCTTTTCTGCTAAGTCATTCACTAAGATGAAGAAAGAATCCAAGTTTAACTCTATACCACTTCCTCAAGGATGTAGGCAAAACCATAAGTGATAGTCATGAACCCAAACAAAATCATCATCAGGATCGATTATTTCCATAACCTTATCTGCAATTTATTTTATTTTATCTGCAAATATTTTATTTGTAGAAACATAAGCCTTCCAAAGCGGTCAAATATCATACTTATTTCAACTTCTTCTCCAACCGTACGTTGAATAGCCGTTTCATCTTCCAAATCATCGGCGACACCTTCAGCAAGGTTGGAAACTAGGAGCGATGGAAGGACACAACCTGGGTCAGACCGAACCAGGCTAACCGGTGAAGTGTTCTGGTGGCCGAGGCTAACCGGTGGCGGAGCTCTTCGACGGTGATGGGGATTGTCCGGTGACAAGGTTGGCTAGGATTTAACTAGTGTAGGAGAGAAAAGAGGGGTTGTCTTGGAATAAAATAATTTATTTTTCCCTATCCTATCCGATTCAATTATAACCCAAGGTCCCCCATAAGATAAGTTATCAGGTCTCCAATAGGATAAAATGAGTGAACCTGATAAGCTTTTCCTATCCCTTGAGTTCACCAAACATCAGATAAGAATAGGATATGATAAATTATTCTATCCTATCCTCCTTATCTGGTGCACCAAACGGGCCCTAAAGCCTTAGAATAATGCTCAATGTTCTTGTTTTTTTGTTTTGTTATCACTTTGATTTCATCAAAACAGACGTTATATCTACGAATGGCTAGTGATAGTAACCGGTGGAGGTCGGTTGAAGTGGTCGCGGTGACAATTGTAGGTGTTAATAAAAAATCTTCTTATATTCTAAAGGAATTCCATTCTTTGGCAAGTTTGCTGACGTGTCGCTTTCTCCTTCACTTTCAGCTTTTTGTTCACACTACAAAATTTCAAAAACATTTCCTTCTTTGGTAAATCAGTGAATAAAATAAGGGAGAATAGCTTCTCCTTGCACGGGAAGAAGTCTATTCTTATGCTAAGTTATAATAAAAAATCACAACAATTTTTTCTTTAAAATAAAAAAGCAAAACATGGTGGGTTCCATGATTGATGTCTCTGCAGGAATGGGATCAATTCTCCGATAACAGGAGAATTGATTACCCCATAAAATAATTATAAAACAAAATCGATTTTTCAAGAGCAAATTGATGTACAAGATTTCCTAATTTAAATCAATGGTCAAGATTTGTTATAAATGTTGGTGGCAGACAACTCATCTAATGTACCTCTGTTTTCTACAAATTATTATTAATCTCTCACTGTTTTCTGAATTTCCAAATTTGAATTTGATTTTAACTTGAAATTTTAAATTTGATTTTTGAATTCTGAATGGTGGCAGCCAACTCATCTTCTTATATTCTAAAGAAATTCCATTCTTTGGCAAGTTTGCAGACGTGTCGCTTTCTCCTTCACTTTCAGCTTTGTGTTCACACTACAAAATTTCAAAAACCTTTCCTTCTTGCTTTGAATTCTGAATGGTGGCAGGCAACTCATTTAATGTTGAGCTACTTTCTGCATTGGTTTTGTTCCTTCTCAAATATCTCCCAACGCCAGAAATTTATTTTTTCGTTGATTCCCTTTTCAAATATCTACCAACGCTTGGGGACGATTTTGTTCCTTCTCTTTAAAATCAACTTTTGCTGCTGCCAAATATCAGCTGTTTGCGCATTGGTTCCTCAACGAAATTGCTTCTTGCTTCTCTCTTTTTTCGTCTTACAAAAAATGTTTTCAAAATATGATTTCCTGGAGGATGTCAATATTGCCAAGGAGGACCGAGGATCAAGGAAGCACCGACACTTGTAAAAACAGGAAGAGTCGGGTCCGACACGCTCCGACACGGCGACACGCTCCGACACGGTGTCGGACACGCGGTTGACTTTTTCCGACACGTTGACCATTCCGACACGCGAATTTGACCGTGTCCGACACGGTCAAATGGCATTTTCGTAAAAAACATAAAATTTTTAAAAAAATTTATATTTTAGAAAAATTAAAAATATTAATAAAATTAAATATTATTAAAAAAGAAAAATCATAAAAAAACCTAAACCTAAAACCTAAAAAACCCAAACCGCGGCGCTAATTGATGGATCCCCTTTTCCCAAATTGATGTTTCAAGTTCCTCACTCTCCATTTGCTTCTTTATGCCGATGAAATTTCTGTAGCTGAAGCAACAAAGGGTACTGAGGAATCTGCTGAAAAATCCTTTGTTGGAGAGTTTTGGGAGGATTTGAAGAGTAATATTCAGACTCAACGAAATCGCATAGAGGCAATCTTCTAAAGAACGAAGAACTTATCTATCAATATACTTTGTTGGCAGGTACGAAATCTTATGATTTTTTTTTCTATTTTGTTTTTAGTGGATAAAGGCATAAAGCCAATTAACCAGTACTGAACTTTTAATTGGTCCTAATTTAACAAGGACTAAGTCAT
>JAVKPL010004293.1:0-21471 GCA_032173675.1 Gastrolobium villosum
TGGTTGACAAGCAAAGACATGGTCTGAGGGCTGCAAGGATATCAGAATTCTGAGCATGCTAGATCTGTGTGGGGGCTGTCCAAGTCAGAATCAGAGGAGGAGAAGCTTTGGTCAACTCAAAGGTTGTATGTTTAGAATGAATGCACAAGGTTCCTCTTCCCAAGTGATCAGAGATCCCACTTGTTCAGACGCACAAGGAAGGGAAAGGCTAAGAGATTTCTGCCTATTCCCTATCATGCAGACATGACCTCTCTCCCTCCAAAGCTGCATGATGACAAGGTCTCCCAATGACACAAGCTACCAGCCTGCTTACTGTCCAATTCAGCGCTGCACAAGGGACAAGCATGTGACATAAATTAGGTGCAAGTGTGATAAGTGAGCTGCAAAAGCAAAGGAGCTTAAACCAAGGTCTGTTCAAGCGCACAAGGCTGGAGGCTTGATGGTGATGGATGAGAGTATGCAACAGCTTTTTCTTCTCACAATGCCCTATGCGCACAAGGTTGGATGGTGATGGATCAAACATGCAGCAACTTTTTCTTCTCACAATGCTGCAAGGAGGCGTGATAAGCAAAGCAAAAGGACATCAACCAAGGACTACTCATGCGCACAAGGTTGGAAGGGATGGTGATGGATCAAACATGCAGAACCTCCTTTTCTTTCACATGCTGCAAGGAGGCAGCGCTTGTACAAGGGTGCAAGCAACAAAGTTCCCTCTTCCCTATGCACCATGCGCATGGAGAGATAAGGATGCCATGTGAAGGAAGAGCCTAGGGTGGATACATATGGGAGGAAACACACTCAAGGGTCCCACGGTTGTACAATGTGGCAGTGGGCTGCGCACATGCAGGCTGAGTTTAATTGGACAATTAAACACACCATGTAGGAGCTTTGTGCAGCCAAAACGCAAGGGGGAAATGGTTGGGATGAAGGGAATTTTTTGGGTTGCTTAAGGTCAAGGGTTCTAGGGTCCAAGTCCAAAATAAATGGGTTCATACAAGTCCAATTGTTTTCTTGTTTAGGAATTAATCCAACCCTTCTAACTTTTATGTTCCTCTAATTATTTACTAAGGGTTTACTCCTTACTTAAAATTAATGGCGTACTTTTAAATGAGTACTCATATAAT
This sequence comes from Gastrolobium villosum, assembly GCA_032173675.1. Classification (NCBI taxonomy): domain Eukaryota; kingdom Viridiplantae; phylum Streptophyta; class Magnoliopsida; order Fabales; family Fabaceae; genus Gastrolobium; species Gastrolobium villosum. The sequence continues at coordinate 1,125 of JAVKPL010004293.1, forward strand.
TCTAAATAACACTATGCTTCCTATATGTTATAATTACATTATTCCTATAACTAAAATTTCACATGCATAGAATAAGTACTTAACTTCCATGGTAAAACCAATAAATCCCTAAATAAAATTTGAATTCCGTCCTAGAGCAAACATATATATATATAATCCGCATATACGTATTCTACCCTATTGCTAATTGCAATTCTAATTAGGTTCTTAATTAGACGGGATGTTACACTCTCCCCAACTTGTTTTGAAGTTTGTCCCCAAACTTCGCCTTACCATTCCAAGAACTGCCAAAGTCTAACGCGTATCACCATTACACCACACCATACAGTTCAATACATTTAGACAGCCATTTATAAAATTCATAAGACACCTCAAGACTTATACTTTGCCTGATCATTGAATAATATAGGTGGGACACAATTTTGGGTTACAAACAATTCCCTAAGTTCTGCTTAAGCATCAACAAATAAGGTAACACACCAGTAGAATGGAATGAACAAAAATCTTACCAGACTAATAACTCCAGCTAAAAACACTAAAACTCGAAGTTCTAGGTCACAAATAATAGTCAACTAACAAATCCATTGACAAAACATCTTCCATTTAATGACTTAAAAAAAATTTAGTGCGGCATACGTGAACAAAATTTATTCACCCGATTTAAAATTGCAACACATGAAGTAAAACATTTTCACATAAGGTACAATTAACAAATCAGTGGTCCAAACTAAAAGTTCTTATGAGTTCAGTTAAAACGAAGTAATGTTATCTCCTATTAACTATATAGCCAACTAACTAAGACCTCCCATTTTAAAGCTTTCGTCTTTGTAATACGTATGCTACAATTTCTTAAGAGTGCCCTCACCTCCTACCTGTTACTTATCAATAATAAGAGTCCAGTTCACACCTAAGCTTTATATTCAGATTTCTACATTAGTCATCTCACCTAGGAGTATCATGGACAGAAACCTAATTTTTTATAATCCTTTAGAAAATTAGACCAAAACCGACCAAGCTTTCATAGATCAGGTTCACAGTAATTACACGCAAAATTCCTAGTTAAATTTAAATCTGACATTCAAGGGATAGATAGTATTTCATGGAATTAGACCTAATGCATGAACAACACCGTATTCAAATTTTCTCGAACAAATAACATGCAACTTCATATATATATATATCAAAAGAAAACCTTTCAAAAATAATAGTGATATTTTACGATGTCTTTTAAGTAATTTCAAAATGAATATCAAACTTTTAAGCATGGAATTCACAGCAACATAGTCAAGTCACAGATTGAATATTATATCAATTAAGCAGCAGCTAAACAAAACCAGTTTACTCGCTTAGATTCGAACTATGCAAATATAATATGATAGTATCTAGTTAATACCGACTCTAGTGGCACATAAAAATAATCAACAATTCCCAATAAATGATGACAAAATAAAAGTGATTCATATGAGAATTTTGCATGCTTGTGTACCTAATGTGCCAAGACATGATGGCTATATAATCAATGGAATTTCAAGGCATGGGAAGCACATTGGTATACATTGAGACGTATATGAGGTTTGGGTTACATGCAAGTGTATGAAATACTCAAATGTTGTAAGTTTGGATATAGTTAATAAAACTCATTTAAAATGGTTAGAATATCATGCATAGTATGTGATATGAATCATGCATTGATTAGCACCTTCAATTAATTAGGCCACAAGGGTTAGTTTGAATTTGTAAGTTCAGACAATACTTTGCATGTAGAAAAATTCACCTTGAGAACAGTAAATTCAAGTAAAGGCAAACCTTCTTCTGCAGAACAGGTTTAGATATATTAAGAGGGTTCTAACAACACGGTAAGACATGCTTTGTAAAATCTCTTGAAAGTGTTTTGTATAGTGAATAAAATCGAAAATGCAGTAACAGTTTAGAACATAACGTTTGACAATTTTAAAACAGAATTTGGAATACTTGGAAGCATATTCACACAAAAATTTAAATTACCCAAAACCAACTAAAATTTATAAAAGAACGGACTGATACTACAAGATCCTCAACATGCATGACACAATATTATATATCGTAAGGTTCTATAATGGACGATCTCATCTTGTATAACAGCCACAAACGCGTTACATAAACAAGCACTTAACATCTAAATCATTTAACTTCTACCACAAAAGTCAAGACCACGTTCCTTATGTTATAGAGAAGTACTATTAAAATTCCTTGCACAAGTTAGACATAAAATCTTGGATTGGGAAACTATAAGACTTTGCGATACCAAAAAGTTTTCGCACTTAATTAATTTCACAAGGACTCACTAAACTGAAATAAGGTTAAGTTGATCAAAATTTCCACGCTATACCTTCATTTCTTTAAAAATACCAATCTAACAAAACATGAAACATGCCAACACTTTATGAGCTAACATGATAACTAACCGATGTGCGTCATGAAAATTATGTATGTTTAATTCACGGGAATCTAATACAAGGAAGGACTAACGATTCTTACCACACAAAAGTCAAAATCATTTTTTTCGCAGTCAAAACAACAATCATGAAGGAAGCATATATATATAGGTCAATCAATAACAACATAAGATGAAATCCCATTTTAGCAGCAAGGTTTCATACACTATAAGGTGAAAAATCTAAACTGGCAAGTTAAACAGTCATCATGAGCAAAGACAATGTACTATACGCAAGTCCAAATAGTCCAAATCACACAAAGCAAGTAAATACATAAGAGCTATGACTACAAGTATCACTCGCACGAATGGTAGAGGCATAGGGGTCAAGTTCTCTCTTCTCACACGTCACTACCTAGTTTCGCAGCTTCTTCCTCACTAATGGTGCCCAGTGCTAACTTACCACTATGAGATTTGTAAGACTGTAGACCCCCGTGTTTAATCCTTAATTAGCTCCAACTCTACTTTCCAAGGCAATAACTGGATCTACTTAAGTAAGTGACCTATGCCTAAATGAATAGTCAGGTTTTGCTACTCAAATAGATTAACCCTTAACGCAAGTAAGTAATATAATAGAGTTAGTAAAGATTAACAGTTTCTACTACCCAGTTATATACTACAGTCACAGTATTCAAGAGGTCATAATTCACAAGATAGGTATGGAACACTGTCATTATCTAGAGATAGCTTATCATCATCCATGACTTAAAATATCACAAAGCTTTCACATCAAATACAAGCATATAAAACTTCACTGATAGTTCACTGGAATAATGTTAATAATTCACCGTAAATTCAAGTAATAATTCACTATTCCACACTTAGTGTTCAGACACATGGGTACCCTGTGATAACCATGATTATGCACACACAAACTGCGCGACAGTGAGTTGATCAGGCTCACTACCTAGCAAAAGGATGGGCATAGTCATGTTTAATACAGTGTACTACCAGAGTCATCACACTTCTAGTAACTCATTCACAACTAAGCTCAAACAGAATAATGTAGCAGTTAGCCGGTCAACCAAGCAACAATCATTCAACAAACAGCACACAATTTATCCAAAAACAAACACCATGAACCGGAACTGCTCTGATACCAATTAGTGTAACACCCACTCTTGTATGCATCCAAGAGGGTTGTTTGCTAAATCGTATTAGAGTTGCAGCGGTATGGATGTAACAGTAGAAATTTAGCAAGGAAGAGAGAAAGAGTTGAGATCTGAGAAGAGAAAAGAGAGGGAAGTTTTGGAAATTTTCTTGTTACTCTTTTTCTGATTTCATTTCATATTTAAACACACAAACACACATTACATCACTCTTCACACACACCATGCTTGCTACCCCTCATTGTGGGCTAATACATTATACTAACCCATTACATAGTCATTTAAGTAAGTGGGCTTAACCCTTCTCCTTGGCCCAACAGTAATGGGCTTGGCAACATTGCCTTCCCCTGCAGAAAGCCCAACGTCCGCGATGGGTTCAACCAAAACCACTGAAGATGGGCTCGACGCGTCCCAGCCCAATGCGAACCCCCCAGTCACACGTGGAAGATCCTGCGGTTGTGCGGTTGCCGACAGTGGATGCGTGTGGAGCACCGTTGGATTGTCTCGAGCCTTGGACAGCTGCGGTGGGTCAGGGGTAGATATCTTGGACAGAGAGAAAGGACCTTCATGCGCAGCATTGGACAGCTGTTGTGGGACAGAGAGAGAAGTCTTGGGCAGCGTGAAAGGAGCCGCAGGCGCTGCATTGGACAGCTGTTGTGGCACAGAGAGAGAAGTCTTAGGCAGAGGGAAAGGAGCCGCAGGCGCTGCACCTTGTGGGTTCCCAAAGTCTGCCGTTTCCTCTTCCCCAGAGGAGCGCGCTCCCTTTAAGTTGACATCCTCTTGCCACAGCTTAGAGTTTCGTCCCAGAACCCTTTTTCCATCCCCTTTTCCATTCTGGTCTTCTGGCTGCGATGGTGGTAACAAAACACCACCTTGTAGCGCAGCTTCATCCTCCCATGTTGAATCTTCTGGCCCGAGCCCAGCCCACTGAACCAACACCTGAGGAATCACTTGTCCCTTGCGCCAAACCGATCTGGATGATATCACTGCCAGCGGTTGGTGATCGAGGGTAGCTGAGGAGGTAGTCTCTGGCAACTGGTGAGTTTGATACGTGCGGCTTGGGTGAAACGGACGGAGCAGAGAAATATGGAAGACTGGGTGAATCTTTGAGGAAGGTGGAAGCTTGAGCCGATATGCTACCGAACCGATACGCTCCAGTACCTCGAAGGGTCCATAATAACGAAGAGATAGCTTTTGGGACGAACGGCGGTGAACGGACAGCTGCCTGTAAGGTTGCAACCGAAGCAAAACCATCTCTCCCACGGTAAAGGTCCAATCTTTACGCTTTTTATCTGCTTGTCCTTTCATAATTTGTTGAGCTCGTGAAAGATTATCTTTCAAAGTAGACATGATACTGACACGGTGTCCTAATGTTGTATCCACAGCTTCATTCTTTGAACCACCCAGACAGTAAGCCAGAAGGTTAGGAGGACGACACCCAAACATGATCTCAAAGGGGGTACTACCCGTGGAGTGATGAAAGGAAGTATTGTAATGATACTCCGCCCAGCTCAGAAATTTGGACCACGATGCCGGATGCGAATGAACAAAAGCTCGCAGATAAGTTTCTAAACATCTGTTCACCCGTTCAGTTTGCCCGTCAGTTTGAGGGTGATAAGACGAACTAAATTTTAACTGGGTTCCTTGCATTTTGAACAGGGAACGCCAAAAGTCACTGAGGAAAATGGGATCACGGTCAGAGACTATGGAGTGGGGCATGCCATGGAGTTTCCCGACATGATTCCAGAAGAGTTCTGCAATCTTGGGTGCTGTATAATGTGACGGAAGGGAAACAAAGTGAGCAGCTTTCGACAAGCGATCCACAACTACCAGGACGGCGGTGTGACCCAGGGATAAAGGTAAGTGAGTAATAAAATCCATGGTTAATTCAGTCCATAAGGAAGAGGGAGTGTGTAATGGTTGCAAAAGACCCAAAGGAGGGTGATTGGGAGGTTTTATTTTCTGGCAAATTTCGCACCTTTGTACATAATCACTAACCTGTCGTCGCATTCCTTGCCAGGTGAAATTTCTACTGATTCTTTGTAGAGTGCCCTGAATACCGGAGTGGCCTCCTTGCGGAGAAGTGTGCATATCATGCAATATGTGGTCCAGTAGAGGAGAAGTAGCTGGGACAAAAATGCGGTCACGAAGAAAAAGGAGACCGTTGTGCAAACTCCAGTTTTTCCATTTGTCATTATTTACCTTGTTTGTAAGGTCTGTAATAATCTGCTTAGTGTAGGGATCAGACTGTAACTCAGATTGTAAGACTGATGTATAATTGAGAACAGGACCGGTAATGGCCAACAGATGTGGGGAGGATTGTGTCCTAGCCCCATCTGACATACGGGACAGACTGTCAGCCACCACGTTGGATTTGCCAGTCTAATGCTGAAATCAAATCCCAGCAATTTGGATAAAAACTCCTGTTGCTCGGGAGTTTGAATCACCTGATTCATCAGGTGGTGGAGACTCTTGTGATCAGTGCGAATAACAAAGGAGGATCCCAACAAATATTGGCGCCATTTACTTACAGCCGAAGTGATGGCATACATTTCACGAATGTACGTAGACTTAGCTTGCATCGTAGGTGACAGCTTGCGACTGTAAAATGCTAAAGGCCCTTCTTCCTGTAAAAGGACAGCCCCAATCCCAATCCCAGATGCATCCGTTTCCACAGTAAACGGTTTTGAAAAATCCGGTAGTCGGAGAATAGGAGCCTGTAAAAGTGCTTCCTTGAGCTGCTGAAAGGCTACTGCCGCAGACTGTGACCAAGTGAAACCGGATTTGGTTAACAAATCTGTCAAGGGCCCCGCAATGGTGGCATAGTTCTTAATAAACTTGCGATAATACCCAGAAAGGCCCAAAAAGGCTCGAATTTGGGTTGGAGTAGTTGGTAAAGGCCAATCTTGGATTGAGAGCAACTTCTCCGGATCCGGAGAGAGACCCATAGACGAAATCACATGACCCAAAAATTGGATAGATGATTTGGCAAATGAGCATTTGGGCATCTTAGCAAATAAGCAGTGAGAACGTAATAAGTGTAACACCTGTTGAAGGTGAGAGAGATGTTCTGCAAAAGAGCAACTATAGACCAAGATGTCATCAAAGAAAATAACCACAAATTTTCTAAGGAAGGCAGCAAAAACCTCATTCATTGTAGCCTGAAATGTAGAAGGTGCATTAGAAAGACCAAAAGGCATGACTGTGAACTCAAAATGCCCATGATGAGTACGGAAAGCCGTTTTGAAGATGTCCTCAGGATGCATGCGCACCTGATGGTAACCGGATCTTAAATCCAATTTAGAAAAAATTGAAGCACCGTGAAGTTCATCAATTAATTCATCCACAGTAGGGATAGGAAATTTATTCTTGATAGTAATGGCATTTAGTGCACGGTAGTCAACACAGAATCGCCACGTACCATCTTTCTTTTTAACCAATAGAACAGGAGAGCTAAAACAAGATTGGCTAGGTCTTATCAGCCCAGCTGCTAACATTTCCTTGACCAAACATTCAATTTCATTCTTTTGAAAGTGAGGGTAACGGTAAGGTCGTACCTGAACGGGGCGGGAGTTAGGCAACAAATCAATATGATGATTGTAATGGCGATCAGGAGGTAAACATGAGGAAACCAGAAACACATCCTCAAATTCTTGTAACAAGTGAGTGATGGCTATATCGGTGACCGAGTGTAATGGACTCGGTTGAGAGTCGTGGTCTGGCGAATCACTGGAGAGGCACATGAGACAACCAGATATGGAATCCTGATCCATTAATTTGGATAACTGAGAGGAAGTGATCAACTGTGGAACAACTGTAGAATCCCCCTGTAAAACGACCGTAGCTTCCTTATAGGTGAATGTCATGGTAAAAACAGAGTAGTCAGTGAGAATAGGCCCCAATGTAGACAACCATTGAACTCCCAAAACTACATCTGCCCCCTTTAAATCCAGGACAAAAAGATCAGTTACAAAGTGATGACCCTGAATAGTAACTGGTATGGCCGTACAAGAAGCCGAACACAACAGTGCGTCTCCGTTTCCCACCTGCACCTTAAAAGGGAGAATAGCATGCAATACCAATTGCAAGTGAGATGCCATTCGTAAGGTGATAAAATTATGAGTACTCCCGCCATCAATCAAAATCTGTACGGCCTGACCGTCCATGTAACCCGTTAATCGAAACGAATTAGTAGAACGATGCCCAAATAATGCATTAAAACTGATCTCCGGTTGTGGCCCCTGTTCCGGCGACGGTTCGTGTGGGGAAACCATGTCAGGTTCCTCAAATGGGAGGTCCTCCTCCATGCCCTCCAAGTATAAGAGAGAGGCACGTCCTTTACACTTGTGGCCCGGAACGAAACGCTCATCACAATTATAACAAAGGTTCTTGTCCCTTCGAGCTTGCATTTCCTCCTGGGACAGACGTTTGATAGGAATAGGAGGTAATGCTGTCAACTGTCTGCTAGGAAGATATGGAGGCCGGATGGGTGGAGCATTATCCGATATCGGAGTGAGGGCCGTGGTGGGTGCGGATACCTGAGAACGCACAAACCATGGTTTAACAATGCGGTCATCCAGGAATTGCTCTTCATAAATCTTAGCATAGGCAAAAGCTTCAGTCATCGTGGCTGGTCTATGAATGAGGACAGCTCTCCGAATTTTGGGTTTCAGCCCCGAAAGAAACAGACTCTTACGAGTCGTAGTGGATAAGTCAGGTGCCCGTCGAGCCAGCTGCTCAAAGGCAGTCTGATATTCCGCTACTCACGTCGCTTGCTGTAGTTTGGCTAATCCGATAGTAGGATCATCAAATTCCGTAGGGCCAAATCGTTGCTGTAAAGCAGTAACAAAAGTTGGCCAATCAGGAAAATTATTAGTCTCAAAAATGCTCTGAAACCAGCCCGCCGCCGGTGGATCCAGATTAAAGGAAACCATTAAAAGTCTATCGTCTGGAACCACATGATAAAAGCGAAAATAATTTTCAACAGCAAATAACCAATTAGAGGGATCACCAGATCCGAATCTGGGAAAATCCATCTTCATAGTACGAGGACGATTCATATCACCATTATTACGAGCGGGACCAGATCCCAAAATACCTGCACCAGAGGTACTGGAGGAAGCATTGCCGTGATTTGATTGAAGAAGCACCATGATATCCGTCAATTGTTGACGAAATTCCTGACGAAATTCGTCTAGACGCTGAATGTGCTGGAGTTCCATGGATTCCAAGAGGCGATCCTGGGTGATCTCAAAATTCGCCCACTGATCCGCTGCCGTCTGACGCTGAAGTTGGAGATCCTGAATTTGTTCAGTGATTGCACGAAGGCGAGTGTTATCTGCCATCTAAACTCAATGAAAGCACCAATGTAACAGTAGAAATTTAGCAAGGAAGAGAGAAAGAGTTGAGATCTGAGAAGAGAAAAGAGAGGGAAGTTTTGGAAATTTTCTTGTTACTCTTTTTCTGATTTCATTTCATATTTAAACACACAAACACACATTACATCACTCTTCACACACACCATGCTTGCTACCCCTCATTGTGGGCTAATACATTATACTAACCCATTACATAGTCATTTAAGTAAGTGGGCTTAACCCTTCTCCTTGGCCCAACAGTAATGGGCTTGGCAACAATGGAACTCATTTAAAATGAAACTTTATCAAATAACATTTAAATTGGAGGCTTAAAAGAAATCCAGGTTTGATCCTCATAAAAATAATTTGAGAAAGATGAGATCGTTTATCGAACATAGAAACTTTTGTTGAGAAAACCCTTTGCTGAATTTTCTACGCTTTTCAGAAAACCTTGCTGTCTTATAAAATCTGTATAAAATCGAAAATGCTTGCGAAAAAAAATATTCCAAGCTTCTGTAAAACTAGGCATCCGGGGCATCGCGTACATATAAATTATGCGCGATTCGGAGATGAATAGCCCCACGGAACAGGACACGTAAAACGCTTGTGAATTCTGTCCGTTTTCTGGAACAGGCTGTAGGGCGAATCTTATAAAAATTTGTACAGATTTCGTATAGAGATGAAACCTGCACAGTTTGAAAGTACATTCCCGGGGCTTCGCGTGCATATAAAATAATAGTAAATCGGAGTTCGTTTGCCCCTTGAAACATGACACGTAAAGTGGTTGTAAAACTGGTAAAAATTCAGCGCTTAGTTAAAAATTCTCTTTGCAAAACGTTTTTCTGATTTTTCCAAAACAGCCGCTGTTCATACAGGTTCAAGGTAAAATAGAGATGATAAAGTCTACAGTCATCCAAGAGTACCAAAATATAAAGCATTACAGTCATCCAACATTCAAACAGTAACAGCAAAAGTCCATGCATCAGCAAGCAACAACAAACTTCACTCCTTCAGGTGCTTTTACGTCCTCCTGCCATTTTGGAAAATAGCAGCCCCAAAGGGGTGAGAATAATCCCAGTAGTGTGGCAACAAAACCAGTAATATAACAGTATTAACTAGGCACAAAATCATAAACAGTCACTTCAACATATCCTTGTTCCTTTTCCTTTTTCCTTTTCATCATATTCATATATATAGCGCATATAACGCCTTTCCTTTTCATCATTTTCATATATTGCGTATATAACGCCTTTCCTTTGCGCTTTTAGCACCGTCGTGCGCGCACTTCACAGTGGAATCAAATACCCTTGGCACCTGAGCTCCATGTGGATTCCAACTGTGGGCCTATGCGGACTGATGCCAAGTGTCCCATACCCCGGTACCTTGGGGATGCCTATATGATGCTTGCTCAAACACATGGTCCTGTACATAACTATTCTAAAACAAGGCCTATATGATCTTGATACATGCATGTCATGCTATGCTTTCACACACAAAGCGTAAAAATGCGGTATGATGTAAGGTGCATGCTTATATACCTTTCATATAGCCATCACGGCACATATACTTTTCATTTGCGTTATGCTGCCAGATAACGTCTTTACCTCATAATCATATAGCCATCACGGCACATTTTTGGCAGTTTCCTTTCATCATAAGGAACATAATACTTTTACGGAATATGGAGCATCATGTCACAATTTTATACCAGTAGTCAATAGTCACATTAGGTAATATCGCCTGACACTTACCTCGTGTCTTTAATATTCTTTGTCAAACATCATCAATCCACATATCAATCAAACATTCCAAAGAGCTAGGATCTTGTGCACCTAATCAAATAGATACATATACATATGCAATCAGAATTTATTTCATGCTATTCCAATATTTCACCAACAAGTCCTAGGCTTCTATGTCATGTACCTTCATCGAATTGAAGTGTTTTTAGTGCCAATATTAGATACTGCCCTAAGAATAATATTATCCCTTGCTTGAACTACCATTTTTCCATTGTTTATATCATAAGAGGGTTCGGTTTTTAAGGCTCCTCTAAAGGAAATAATATTCTGACTTCATCTCATTTTGAATGAATTTATACAGCAACAATATCTCACATTTTTCCCTAGGTTCCCACATGCATACATATACGGTTTTCAATCTTTCACTCCTAACAATATTCAGCCTTATAAAAGAGTTACCAATGATTAAATATCATCAGATTCCAAGGTTCTAACCAAGGCAGAATCGGTTAACAAAATTTAAAGATTTCAATTCTCATTCTCATCTAAACTATATATGGATGGACTAATAAGCATGCTGAAAATTAGTTTAATGCATGTAGAGCTAGGAGTATGATGCAGTCCCACAAAACAGTCCACCATATTCACAAAGACACTATTTCCATACTAACAAATCGGGTTTAGGGGCTAGCATACACTCGGTTCATGACTCTTAATCACGTTTCCAACCTTACACTTTATGGTGTGCTAAAAATACAAGCTGTCCCAAAGTTCCAAGTGAGTCATATACTATGCTCATAAAAATTGTTTCATAAATTTTCAGAGATAGACATCAAGTCAGAATCGGTTTCATCTACACTAAACCATTTGAGATAATTTATTCTAAACACATTTACTTCGAAGAAAGGGTGCTACTGGTGCAGTCTACACATACAGTCCTCCTCATTTAAAATCCTTATTATTTAGATACATTAACTCAGTCCCGAATTTTATAAGATAGTCTTTCAAGTTTTATTCTATTCATGCTTCTAGTCTATAACCTAAGGATATAAAATGTCCGAATTAAGAAGGGCTTAAAATAAGGAAAAAAAAAACTATTTTCCCAAGCATGCTTCACGGTTTAACAGAGGGAAGAAAGAAGTGCCTACCTCTAGACCATGCAAGGCAACCGATACACAGCTCTAAGATGAAGACTGCTTCGGCTGGAAGGAGAAAAGAGGGATGTGTTGAACTTGGCTCACCCTCTCTAGGTGTTGTCCTCGGTTGAGCAGTAACAGAAGGAAAAAAAGGAAGAGTTGGAAGATGGTGCTTCTTAGAAGGAATTCACGGTTAGAAGAATAGGTAGGAAGTTGGTTTCTGTTTGTCAAGTAATGTTAACCTATATTGTCTACTCACTCAGCCCAAAGGTATGGAAGAGAATGGGAACTTGAAGGCTGTTTATAAACACTACACAAGTTAGAAGATGAGCTTGAGTCTCCTCTCCTTGGAGCACGCAAAGGAAGGAGGTTGGGGAAGTTTTCTGCTCAATGCAGACCGATCACAATGCCTCATTGGGTGCATGTAAAATAATGCTAAGCTAAGTCATCAAAGTGACAAACATCAGCCCTCTATTCTGCCCAAGGCAACGCATGCTACAAGGGGAGTGATGGCTGAATGGTTGACAAGCAAAGACATGATCTGAGGGCTGCAAGGATATCAGAATTCTGCGCATGCTTGATCTGTGTGGGGGCTGTCCAAGTCAGAATCAGAGGATGAGTAGCATTGGTCAACTCAAAGGTTGTATGTTTAGAATGAATGCACAAAGTTCCTCTTCCCAAGTGATCATAGATCTCACTTGTTCAGACGCACAAGGAAGGGAAAGGCTAAGAGATTTCTGCCTATTCCCTATCATGCAGATCTGTCCTCTCTCCCTCCAAAGCTGCATGATGACAAGGCTGCCCTAAAGTCTCCTAATGACACAAGCTACCAGCCTGCTCACTGTCCAATTCAGCGCTGCACAAGGGACAAGCAGGTGACATAAATTAGGTGCAAGTGTGATAAGTGAGCTGCAAAAGCAAAGGAGCTTAAACCAAGGTCTGTTCAAGCGCACAAGGCTGGAGGCTTGATGGTGATGGATGAGAGTATGCAGCAGCTTTTTCTTCTCACAATGCCCTATGCGCACAAGGTTGGATGGTGATGGATCAAACATGCAGCAACTTTTTCTTCTCACAATGCTGCAAGGAGGCGTGATAAGCAAAGCAAAAGGACATCAACCAAGGACTACTCATGCGCACAAGGTTGGAAGGCTTTGATGGTGATAGGTGAGACTGGCTTGGTCAAACATGCAGAACCTCCTTTTCTTTCACATGCTGCAAGGAGGCAGCGCTTTGTACAAGGGTGCAAGCAACAAAGTTCCCTCTTCCCTATGCACCATGCGCATGGAGAGATAAGGATGCCATGTGAAGGAAGAGCCTAGGGTGGATACATATGGGAGGAAACACACTCAAGGGTCCCACGGTTGTACAATGTGGCAGTGGGCTGCGCACATGCAGGCTGAGTTTAATTGGACAATTAAACACACCATGTAGGAGCTTTGTGCAGCCAAAACGCAAGGGGGAATGGTTGGGATGAAGGGAATTTTTTTGGGTTGCTTAAGGTCAAGGGTTCTAGGGTCCAAGTCCAAAATAAATGGGTTCATACAAGTCCAATTGTTTTCTTGTTTAGGAATTAATCCAACCCTTCTAACTTTTATGTTCCTCTAATTATTTACTAAGGGTTCACTCCTTACTTAAAATTAATGGCGTACTTTTAAATGAGTACTCATATAATTCTAAATAACACTATGCTTCCTATATGTTATAATTACATTATTCCTATAACTAAAATTTCACATGCATAGAATAAGTACTTAACTTCCATGGTAAAACCAATAAATCCCTAAATAAAATTTGAATTCCGTCCTAGAGCAAACATATATATATATAATCCGCATATACGTATTCTACCCTATTGCTAATTGCAATTCTAATTAGGTTCTTAATTAGACGGGATGTTACAATAGGGCTCATGAGGAGTTCTAGTTGGGTTTTTCCATGGGGTCGTCTCATCCATGGGAGAGGCACCAGGAAGGTTCCCGGGAGTTATATGATGGGGTCCTTGAACGTAATCCTAATGCGGATGTTCTCGGGCTGTCCCCAGTTGTTGGTAATATTGTGTGTCATGCATATTGTATAATGTTATATTTGCACATTGAGTGAGCCATGGGGTGGAGAAAGCCTCTAGTACCCTTGGTTTACTTAGATATATTTGTATATCTCACCCCGCGTTTGGGGACATCATTTCAGGGCATTATGAGCTGGGAGGAGCTTCGGGCTAGAAGCCCACTTAGTGGATGGCGGTTGCATGTGGTGCATTGGGCTAGCATGACATTTTGGAGGAGTCTATTGAGTGCACATATCATGTTGTATAGTGTTTTGAGACTTAGGTCATGAACATATTGCATGATGTGATTTTCATGCTTTTGTAGTGTTCATGATTATGTTCTAAGTCTTAGTTATTGCTTTGTATTTATGCCTTGGATTAATTGTATATTTTGAGTGAGCATGAGACTTGTCCATAGCCACGTATATTGTATTTGAGGCCTTGAAACACTTATGTTGTAAATGGACCATTCATGATGTAAAATGGCCATTATCTTAAGGACTTTTGTAAAGGATGCATTCTATAATGAAAATGCATGATGGAAGGACCTAGAGCCTACATTAGGGTATGTGTAAGGTTTATGTGGAGTATTAAGGTGTTAGGAATGGATTACATCACTCATTTTGGACCTTAAAAGCTGTCATCTGTCACTTTTGCTGCATAGTAATCGATTACCATGCCCTGGTAATCGATTACCATGCAACAAGGGGCGAAAATTTCGCATCTGTGGACCAGGTAATCGATTACCTAGTGCAGTAATCGATTACCAATGCTTGGTAATCGATTACCAGAGAACAGGGGACCGAAATTGAGCTACTGCCTCATTTTGGTACTTTGGTAATCGATTACCACAGTGTAAGATTTGAAAAATATGGTTTTTTCTAGACTAAAAAAAGGGCCTAACTTAGTCTGTAGAACTCCGAATGGTGCGCGGTTTGAAACCACGCGTAGCTAATGTATAAGACTACAACATGGTAAGATATGAGAGTAACATGATGAGTTTAAATGAGTTGAGTAAAAAGAAAGATTAGAGATGTAACAGCCCGTTGTACACCGGTATTGTTAACATTGATTATGATATTAAGCGCAGTTACAATCACAGTGATTAGATTAATTAAATTACGGGCAAATTTTTCTTTTAACATATTCCTTTCCTTTTCCGTAAATACTTTTTCCGTAATCAATTAAAACCACACTATAATTGTAAATGCCATTTGCGGAATCAAACACTTTTTAACATCATAGATCTTTCTTTTTACTCAATTCATTTAAGCTCACCATCTTACTCTCATCTTTTACCAAGTTGTAGTCCTTTACGTTGTCTACGCGTGGTTTCAAACCACGTATCATTTGGAGTTCTACCCATCAAGTTATGCCCCTTTCTTTAAGTCAAGAAAAACCTGAATTTTCAAAAATTGCACTGTGGTAATCGATTACCAGTGGGTGGTAATCGATTACCACCTGTCAAAAATGAGGCAGTAGCCAAATTTTGACCTCCTCTGTTCTGGTAATCGATTACCAACCTTGGGTAATCGATTACCTCACATGGTAATCGATTACCAAGCCTCAGTAATCGATTACCAGTGAAGACAGTAGCCAATTTTCGTCCCCTGTTGCATGGTAATCGATTACCATGCTTGGGTAATCGATTACTATGCAGCAAAATGACAGATTACAGCTGTTTTGAGCCCCAAAAAGGGTGTGTAATCCATCCCTAATCCCTTGGTACTCCACATAACACATAATCATGTCCTACTGTTGGCTCTAGGCCCTTCCATCATGCATTTCCTTTAAGTTTAACATCAATTACATCATTCTCAAATAATGGCCATTTACATGTACATATGGACCATTTTTACATCATTACACATCAAGACTTCAAGGCTATGAATGTGGCAATGGACAAGTCCCATGCTCACTCAAAATATACAGTTATCCAAGCCATGAATAATAAAACATAATAAGACTTAGCATATGACCATGAACACTAACAAAAGCATGGAAAATGACATCATGCAATATGTTCATGACCTAAGTCTCAAAATACTAATGGTATGCTATGTGCACTCCATAAACTCCTCCAAAAAGCCATGCAATCCATATGCACCGCATGCCAATCCAACGTCCACTATACGGGCTTCTTGCCCGAAGCTCCTCCCGGCTCATAGTGACCTGAAATGTGGTCCCCCAAACACGGGGTGAGATATACGGATATATCTCAGTAAACCAATGGAGCTAGAGGCTCTCTCCACTCCATGGCTCACTAAAATGTATCAAAATGACATAATATGCTATGCAAGTAAAACAATATCACCATCCACCTGGAGACACCCAAGAACATCCACTCATGGATTCGTGTTCAAGGACTCCATCATATAACTCCCGAGACAGTCCTGGCGCCTCTCCCATGGTTGAGACGACTCCATGGCAATACCCAACCGGAACTCCTCATGAGCCCTATCCGGCGGACGTCCCCCGCTTGGATCATCCTGATGTCGCTCCCAGAGTCAACACCATGGCATTCCAACTGGCATTCTCCCGTAGGACGAATCCAGCGGATGTCCAAACCAATCACACGTCAACTGGCCAGTGACCAAACAATTTTTCACAAAACACAAGTAATATGCATACAAGCACACAAACACAGCATGTCATAAACACATAATCCAACCACAACCTTCCTCTAGGTGTGGTGGAGCTCACTAGGGATTAAACCCAAGTTCCAAGAGTTTACCTTAACACGAGCAACACCGTTCCAAACGTATGCTCCAAATCAACCTTTCTCAAATCCAACCGTGTGAGGCACCCTACAACAATCATTAAATCCAATTTACTCAAAACTCATTTTTCATCAAAATTCCTCAAATTTTGCCTAAGTTACAAATCCATATTTTTCACCAAAAATTAACATAGCATTTCTAGCTTACAAACATGATTCTAAGGCCTTTTCATCTAATAGCATTTTTGCATTTGGGCTCTCTATCATCACACATCTAAAATCAAAGCTTTGAACACATATTCATAGATCTATGGAATCAACTATAAAGAGACCACAAATATACTTACAATGAGTAGTATGATCACCACCAAGGCTTCACTAAACCATTTGAAGCTCAAAACTCCAAGAAATCTCCAAGAACACTAATGGGTCGAATCTGAGTTTGCCAAAAAACGTGGCCAAGGAGGTGGATTCAAGGCTTCTAGATGCTACCAAAGGCTTTGGAAGGTTGTTTACGATAGATTTCAACACCAAAACCAAGCGATTCGGTGGAGAAACGAAGAAATGGGAGAAAAGTGAAGAAAATGGGTTTTGGTCTCTTTTGCTCACTGTGAGCGCACGGATGAGGGAGGGAAGGAGAAGGAAAAGAAAGAAGAAAAGGAGGTGGGGCCAAGTGACTTCGGTCACACGGGTCCCACACGCGATCTAACTTTAACTCCAATAAAATTTCCGATTACAAATCCTTAATCTAAATATTTTTCCAGTCCATAACATATTTTCCTTTCTCCAAAATAATGATAAAAATTTCACACCTATCGGTACACTCACAACTCAGTATTTTAACACTTAAAAATCACTATTCATCGATTTTTCTCAAATTTGCCTATTTACTCAATTTTTCGCCCTGATTCCATTTCCAACCTTACTTTTGTCATTTGAAATCTCTAACTCAATATTTAAGCCTCTTAACACACGGTTGGCAAATTACAATTTTGCCCTTTTGCCCTTTCTGGTCATAATACTTGGATTTTCACTAATCCATCAACCATCATTTCTCAATATATCATTAAAATAAACATTTAAATATTTGAGGTGTTATAAGAGACATTAGTAAATTGAATGATTCTGCGAACTTGCATTTACAATTATGGTGTTGTTTTAATTGATTACGGAAAAGGTTAATGTGTAGTAAAAGGGAAGTGTTAAAAGAAAAAAAGTTGCCCGTAATTTAATTAACTCAATTACTGTGATTGTAACTGCGCTTAATATCATAGTTAATGTTAACAATACTGGTGTACAACTGGCTGTTACAATAATAGCGTATAGTCAAAGGCGTGTGGTGTGTTCATAGAGACATCTAAAAGAGTGTGGAGTTGAGATTGTTTAAGTGGTTGACTTAACCCCTCATTTATAGATGGTTACCAGGTGAATTCTGGGCCACTTTGAAATATTGAGGGCCCAATATTTGATTCATTAGCAATATGATAAGATTGATATTATAACACCTCGTAAAATTGAATATGAATTTATATAATATAATGTGGGTTAAAAGGGAAGGATTAGTGAAAATCCTGAAATTGAGGTCAAAATGTGTACCAAGGGAAAATGGTAAATTGCCAAAAACGTAAATCGAAGCATGAAAAATGGAGTAGGAGAACTCAAATGATAAAAATAATGCCAGAAATGGATTCAGGACGAAAAATTGAGTATGAATTTATATAATATAATGTGGGTTAAAAGGGAAGGATGAGCGAAAATCCTGAAATTGAGGTCAAAATGTGTACCAAGGGCAAAATGGTAAATTGCCAAAAACATAAATCGAAGCATGAAAAATGGAGTAGGAGAACTCAAATGATAAAAATAATGCTAGAAATGGATTCAGGATGAAAAATTGAGTAAACAGGCAAGTTTTGAGAATTTTGATGAATAATGATTTTCCCAGTGTAAAAATACTGCAGTATAAGTGTATCGTTAAGAGTGAAATTTTTATGAGTACCTTAGGAAACAAAAATATGTCATGAACCAGAAAAATATGTAGATTATGAATTTGTGATCAGAATTAGGTGATGGATTAAAGTTAAATCGCGTGTGGGACCCACCTGTGGCATAAGTGAGTCAAACTCACCTTTTTTTCCTCACTTTCTCTCTCCTTCTCCTCTCTTCTTCACGCGGTTCAGCCCTCCCTCCATGGCCAATAACTCAAAACTCCTTTTTCTTGTAACTTGCTCATTTCTCCACCAAATCAAGTGATCTTTGGCTTGAAACTTGATGCAAATCACCTTCTAAAGCCATTGGTAGTAGTATTAAGCCATGAAACCCACCACATTTTGAGAAAAAAACTCCCCAAACCCGCGGCCAAGTGTTGTAGATTTGTGTTCATGGAGTTGTTTGGAGCTCCAATGGTTGGATATGTTGTGGTGGAGCCTTATGCCATGAATTTGGGTAAGCTTCTTCACCATTTGAATGACTTAATTTGTGGATTTGATTTATGAACCCTAAGTGGGATTTTGTTGATTGGTGTGATTAGAGAGCTCAATTGGGAAAAGTTTGTACATGAATGTGTCTTAGAATAATGTGTATTAGCTATAAATGCAATAAAAATTATTGAGGAAAAATGTGGATTTTATAACTTAGAAAATTTGAAGGTCATGAAATGGTGAAGTTGAATTGTGTGAGGATTGTGTGGAGAGTTGTTGTATGATGTGGTAATATGATTATATGATGAGTATGAGTGTTGAATGGGATTGAATACCCCTAGATTGATGGGCATGAGCAATTCGACCTATTGAGGTTATGGTTGGTTTGATGATATAAAAATGGTATAATTGGGGTTGTATGTTTGTAAGTGGTGTTTAAATGGATAATAGGTTGGTATGATGTTGGGGAATTGGAAGAATGTTGAATGGATTGAGTATGTGGTAAATTGTCCTATGATGATGTATAAGGAACCATAAGTGTAAATAACCCTTTGGCCTAAGTGAATGAGTTTGAGTATGAGTAGTTTGAAATTGAATTATTGTCTTGGAATTGATTGATGATCATGATTGTTGATCATTCAGGTCGCCTCTCACGGACGCTATGGAAGCGGATTAAGCTTGGAGCTTACGTATGGAGCATTGGCGTGGGAGTTGAGGTAAACCTTTGGAACTTGGGTTTAGTCCCTTGTGTGCTCCACCACACCTAGTGGAAGGTTATGGTTGGATTTTGTGTCATTGGACATTGTGTGATTATGTATTTTCATGCATTATTGCTTGATTATGTGACATGCTTGGAGCATGTTGTGTGTGAATTATTTGATCTCTGGCCATTAGATTTGTGTTGCTTTGGACTTCCGCTGGATAATTCCGCTGGGGATTCCATTCGGGTTTTTCCGTGGGACCGACTCTAGGAGCGGTACCAGGATGATCCAAACGTGGGACTTCCACTGGATAGGGCTCATGAGGAGTTCCAGTTGGGTTTTGCCATGAGGTCGTCTCAACCATGGGAGAGGCACCAGGAAGATTTCGGGAGTTATATGATGAGATCCTTGAACGTAATCCAGCTGTGGATGTTCTTGGATTTTGCCCAGTTGTTGTGATATTGTATGTCATGCATTTCATACTTTGTTATATGTTGCGCATTGAGTGAGCCATGGGGTGGAGTGATCCTCTAGTACCCTTGGTTTACTGAGATATATTTATATATCTCACCCCGTGTTTGGGGCAATCATTTCAGGTTAGGTTGAGCCTGGAGGAGTGGAGCATGAGGTGCTTATGGAGGGCATAGTG